>JAVTVY010024519.1:0-99282 GCA_036873755.1 Hanleya hanleyi
ACAAAAAAGGGAAAAAGATACTATAATAACAAACTTAGTTACCTCCAGTCATTAGAGAAGGAGAGGGAGTGAACTATGCTGATCAATGCAGCACCTTGGCATGCTGGTAGTTCAGCTGTAGTCTGATAATATGTTGTAATCTGATTGGCCAATAATAACAGATGTACTGGGGAGCACCTGTCGATGCTTGGGGTGGGCCCAGCAGTAAACAGCGCAGGGAGTGGTGTTTAAGTGTGAGCAATTTTCCCTATTAACCCTCCCTGGAAATAGAGCTGTCTGGCAGTTTAACAACCAGTGTTACATGTGTATGAGTTTGTAGACTTTCTACAAGTATTTATCATGTACATCTAGGCTCCTGTTTTGTCAGTTGAACCATCAAGCTTGAGGAAGAAGTGTGGTGTACTTGTATAGGTAGAGACCTCAACATTTTTTTCATCTTATTAAGGCTGCCGCTTTGCGCGCAGCCTTATTGGATCAGCTTGGTCTCATGGGGGCCCAAATCGCTTTGTCCGCAAGATTGCAAAAAAACAAAGCAGAGTTGAGACTTACCGTCACAGTGCCAAATGTGGAGAAGATATTGAACTAGAAATTCGTAACAATTTCTCAACCGGAAGTTCAAAATCCAAAATCCAAGAAGACAAACTGCGCGGAAATGTCTTTGCGCATACTACAAAATGGGCTCTCGCGAGACTTTTAAGAGAGCTGCTTTGAAGTGATCTCCCTGTCTGCTCGTTGAGGGCGCTGTGGTTAGCGAAAGGCTTGAAAGGCAAAACTAATGGACAAATAAAAAGAACTGCACTAGATTGACTGGCACTGGCCCATTCAGCCTGTATTACCATCGACTGTTCATGCCTGGCAACATCATTTTGATAACTCAACCAGAACAAGCGGAGTGATCGTTTTATTGCGGAGAATAAAAGCTGAATAAAACTTTGTCACTGAGTATTTTAATCGGACGAAAATCGTGCTTGCCAACACGGGTAGCTAACACATGAACATGAACGTTGCGTTGCCTGTGCCGATTTTGACTTGCTCCAGACACGCAAACGTTGCACCTGCGAGTTGATCTAATAGTGAAAACAACAACAACAACAACAACTATTTTGCTTGATTATTTGTCACGACAATTCAACATTTTCATTTGGGAACTCAACTGATCTCTTGAAGAATTCAATATTTATCCACTATAACACATTTTTTTTGCGTGTGTTTGGCGTGCATTTTTCCATCGTTAAAAAGCTCAATTGTTTGTGGCAAAACTCAATTTCAAAATTTCTAAAAAATTCAATTCTTCAAATTCAAGTTTTTAATCTGGGTTACCTGGATAAAAAGTGGCTAAAACCCCCCTGCTGTTAGGATATTTAAGAAAATATCGTTCCAACAAATTTAATCTCATAATTGAACCTTTTGTTGACATGTTACACTGAACTCCCTAATAGTGGAACAGTCTGGTGAGAGAAATGAGCCCTCCGAGTCGACATCCATCTTAGCTTGCTAAGGGCATTTCACGTTTCACTTAACACTGCCCTTAGCTTATCGCTATGATTCGGCATGTATTCCACACGGTGCCACCTATCAGCCGCAAAGGACATATTTCTGGAGGGACTGTTCCAAAGTTGTTCCTGAAGCATCAAGTCACATGCCCGCCGCATTTAAACGAGCCAAAGAAATTATCTGTATTTAAATATTTTGAACTGGGCATCTCCGAAATTTCAGTCTCACTTGAGTGCAGAGGCGCAAGACCGGGGGATTCTATGCGAGACAAAAACGAAGTTGTGCGAATCAGCTATTTTAGTTCTCACTCTAATGGAGCATGCTTCTTTGTTTTTCTTAAGAAAAATCGTATTACAAACGACCGTACCTATTTCAAAAAAATAAAATCGGCGACAGTTCATACGAAAATGATATGCTTTTTATTTTGTGATAGGGGTTATTTCGAGGCCCACCAAGGGATCATTTCAGTCGATGGCTTTCTGGAGGTGTGTCTTCGTTTTATGAAATGTGATTGCGCCGTTGTCGGATCTCACGGGACCAATCGGATGTGACCAATTGGGAAATGCCCTAATATACTCAGATATCACCCATTACTGCATGGCTATGAGCAGAAGTTTCTACGTACGATAGTGCCATGCGTTAGGATGATGATCAACATCATGAAGTGAGGACATTGATCTTGGCAATGCAGAGCTAGAGGAAGGAGATAAATCTGTCAATGTCATCAACGTCTCTCGAGAGACGTGTTCAAATTCTACAATGCCTGAAAAAATGGAGAAACTATTTGGAATACATGACAGTATGGTGATAAAAAAAGTTTCAGTAGGGGTGACAGGCTGAAGTACCAGGAAGACAAGTAAAAAAAATAGTTACTTCTGGACGGTAACTTTCAAAAACCTGAACGGATTCTTTGCAAATTTGGTATGTGGATAACTTGCCACAGGATATCACTCGAGATTGCTTTCCATGCTGGATACTGAATGTTAAGGTTCCAAACCAAATCAGTAGTACTAACGTCGGAGGACATCAGATGCTCTGGTTTTCATTAAACTTTTCTCTGAAGCAGATCAAATTAATTAATGGAAAAAATTATTAAATTATTGTACTTCGTACATTTCATCCTGTTATGACTGTCAAAGATAACTAAAGCATTACACATAACACAACCTATACACATGATCAAATTTTGGGAAATAGGAAAAACTATGTATTTCTAAAGATCACAGTCAAACATCAAAATCATAAAATCACACAGATAACGGCAGCCTTTCGATGTCCAGTTCTAGTTTATTTTGGACTAGTTCAGTTTTGATTTCATAGGAGGCATTCAACGCTTTTTGAATTTTCGAAAACGAATCACAACTTGATTTTATGCAGATTTTTCAAGTTATTTTATTCCAGTGGTTTATCGGAAATCAGTCTATGTTAAAACAATGGGAGATTAATGGGTAAAATTGTGCACAATTATAAGTAAATTTCTGCAAAAACTTTTTCCTTTCTTTTAATTTCGGGACAATTTTAATAAAATTTGGTAGTCATGGGTTTTTGAACATGCCAGTTCTGCTGGTGTGCATTTTGTCGACGCCGCGGCAATATTTAGCTGCCTAATTTGCATAATGGAATGGCATTTTACTATAGTACCAGGGTACCTGCATTGAAACAGGTATCAAATGTCACCAAAATTCCTAAATGTGAACTTGAATTTTATTGAGAAAAAGATTGAACCCATGGACAACCTGAACATTGCCACACCACATAATTATCTCTGCCCACTGACATTCATTAATGAGGAGTTAATTTCCATAAATGTCTTACTCGGTATGGAACATTCATTTTATTTGATGATGTATATTCTAATTTTCTAATAAGAAATAAATTAATTTATAATTTTTTTAAATCAAATAAGTTGAAAAGCCCACATTTCCTTTTGTTCATTCTGTAGTAAAGTAGATGAAGCACCATTGTCAGCCAGAAGGAAAAACATTTGAGTGAATGGAGTTAAAGAAATGTTGTTGTTGTTGCAAAATAAAATAAAGTAACACAGACTGATAAAACTTAGTTCATCACGACTATTTTATACGCTATTAATTTTTTTTAATCATAAAACATTTTAGGAAATATTATTCTAGCGAAATAAATTAAACATTTCAACTGCTTTGTTTCAAATCGCAAGTTTAGTCCATGCTTCCAAGTTCAATTCAAGGGAGATTACTACTAACATGAGTGGAGCTGTGTTCTCAATACCCGCGAAGACGTCAACCGCATGCTGTACCAGCTGGACGTGGTAAGGAGAATTCCATGGTAAACCACCAAACGACTTGCGAGATATTTACTGTCTTAGACGTCATGTACATTTGTGATTTGACATTGTAATACATTCTGAGATATCACATATTAATTTATACATTAAACAGTAACAATAGCGCAAAATTTATAGCAAAATAGATCGTTTTTCGCCAGCATTCAACCTCAACAAACGCTATCAAATGGACGCCGCCATTTTAAATGGGAGACGCCATCTGGTGTCATGACCTCGTTACCCCTGGTTACGTTAAAGAACACAACGTCTTGCTCTTCGCGGGACATACACGTCTAAATAAATTCGGGATTACGACATGAGCCAGTGCAATTTCTATTCATTTATCAGTCAGAACAACGACACGAACATTTAAATAACGGACTGCCACTGTTAACTCGGTCATTCTCATCAGAGACAGTATTCGCTGTCACGCAAAACGGGCTATGAAAAAACTGAAGCATGTTTTGACAGAGTTAATACTCCTGCGATATTCTGTGAGAAATTATGAGAATTTTAAGACCAAATTGAAAGGAAAAACCCACTGGCTCATATCGTAAGAGATCATGCAAGTTGAGGACTTTTAAAAATGCGTCGCTATTTTCCACGGCGACCAGACGCGTGTGCAAAATGAAGTGAACTCCAGAACTGCTCTCTGCCGATGACGAAACATTTTATGGACTAATTCAAATACCATCGACAACAGAACATTATATTTATTTAATCCAAGTAGTTTTCACAGTTAATTAAGGCAGAAATTCATGTTTTATGACCTTTTCCGCCACCACATAATTTGTGTTTACACACGCAATTCGTATGGCAGCTCATACGGCCGTTGGGGTCTCTAGTATAGGTTCATAGCCTGTCCACCAGTCCTAACTCTTTTCTTTGCCGATTAATCCACAAACTCGTATCAATGGTCACATCCTACATGTACATCCGACGGTAAATGGATAGGTAATGGATATTTTCGTATGACATAGATGATACAAGTAATGTTAGAAATTGGGATTTCTTTCGCTTTGCTTTCGAGGTTATGGGCAATATTTATGGATATATTCATTCATGGGAACTCAGTCGTCATTCTGATAGGTCTATTTCATAGCAGATGTCCTGCACTTCAAGATATCATATGAAGTTGGGGAAGTTTCATTTTCAAGTTGTATTCTCTTCACTTTTCTGTACTTGTCATGTAAAATTATTTCAAATTTATTGCTCTTTAGATACTACTCAAATTTTGCATGGGTTTAATCAGTTCAGCAGTGATAATTATTAAAAAAATGACACCATTCTGTTACGAGTAGGCACCTTGGTGATAGGACTGAAAAATTGTTGAAAGTGACTTTGAATCCTACTCACCTACTTCAATCCTATCCGTTTGTTTCATGATACTTACATGAAAGATGAACCACTGATTATGATATGCGATTTTCTTCAACATTCTTCTCTAAAAATATAGTTCTTTGTTATACTATAACCGTAGTGTAGGGGCGGTATACTGGTTTCAGCTTGTCCGTCCGTCCGTCTGTACGTCGTGCCGTACGTCCGTCTGTCCGTCCATCCGTACGTCAGTCCGTCCGTCCGTAACATTTGGTTTCCGGAGCATAACTTGACAACCGCTACTTGGATTCCTCTCAAATTTGGTATGCAGCTACCATAACACGAGACCTCGCTTGGGATTGCATTTGGCGCATGTGCGTCTACAGGTGGCGCCACCTAGGGTCAAAACTTTCTCATTGGCCCGTAACATTTCGTTTCCGGAGCATAACTTGACGACCGCTACTTGGATTCCTCTCAAATTTGGTATGCAGCTACCATAACATGAGACCTTGCATGGGATTGCGTTTGGCACATGTGAGTCTACAGGTGGCGCCCTCCGTCCATCCGTACCAACGTCCGTCCGTCCGTAACATTTGGTTTCCGGAGCATAACTTGAGAACCGTTACTTGGATTACTCTCAAATTTGGTATGCAGCTACTATACCATGAGACCTCTCTTGGGATTGCGTTTGGCGCATGTGCGTCCACAGGTGGCGCCACCTATGGTCAAAACTTTCTCATCGGCCCGTAACATTTCGTTTCCGGAGCATAACTTGACAACCGCTACTTGGATTCCTTTCAAATTTGGTATGCAGCTACCATACTATGGGATCTTGCATGGGATTGCTTAAGGAGCATGTGAGTCTACAGGTGGCGCCACCTAGGGTCAAAACTTTCTCGTCGGTCCGTAACATTTCGTTTCCGGAGCATAACTTGACAACAGCTAATAGGATTCTTCTCAAATTTTGTATCTAGCTACCATACCATGAGACCGTGCTTGGGATTGCGTTTTGCGCGTTTATGTCTACAGGTGTCGCCACCTAGGGTCAAAGCTTTCTCGTCGGTCTGTAACATTTGGTTTTCCGGAGTATAACTTGACAACCGCTACTTGGATTCCTCTCAAATTTGGTATGCAGCTACCATACCATGAGACCTCACTTGGGATTGCGTTTGGCGCATGTGAGTCTACAGGTGGCGCCCTCCGTCCGTCCGTACCAACGTCCGTCCGTCTGTAACATTTGGTTTCTGGAGGATAAATTGAGAACCGCTACTTGGATTCCTCTCAAATTTGGTATGCAGCTACCATACTATGAGACCTCTCTTGGGATTGTGTTTGGCGCATGTGCGTCTACAGGTGGCGCCACCTATGGTCAAATTTTTCTCGTCGGCCCGTAACATTTCGTTTCCGGAGCATAACTTGACAACTGCTACTTGGATTCCTCTCAAATTTGGTATGCAGCTACCAGACCGAGCGAGGTCTCATTGTCAACTAATTACATACCGTGCCGCCACCAAACGCAATCTAAGTGAACTTACCTGTAAACAACTATAACATGTATAGTTATATTCTGCTACAAACATTCGTTAATTTCTATCAAATGTGCATTCGGGGGGTATCTTGTAAGCATGCTTAGTGATCATTTCCACCACCACCCGATGCAATCTCATTCAACTTACTCGTGAAATGTTAACCAACAACATGTATCTATGCCTTACGGGGGGTATCTTGTAAGCAGCCTTACTGATCATTTTCATCAAATGTGTGCATCCCTCAGACTATGCTCTAGTTTGCGCAGACTGGAATATCATTCACAGTATATGTACCAGGGATTAATCCCGAGCTATTTTGGAGACACCAGTCATATTCTTGATGTTGTTGTTGCACATAAATTTGTTGCTATTGTTGCTGCAAACAAAGTGACCTCAGGAAATTATCAATTGTGGGAGCATAGCTGCATAGGGAAGTCCTCTTCCTATTCCATTCTGCAGCAGTTCTGTCTGGCTGTGATATTCATTGGAATAATATCTAAACACCTACATGTAGGATTAAGAATGAGGGAATCTGTCAGAAAACAGTTTGAGAGTCCTATCCCAGGTTGCTTTGTGCTGTTTGGAAAAGTTCCGGGATCCGCCATCTTTTACGAACTCGAGGTTGAAAAGACATAAATATGTGGGGGAATAAGCCAGCACAGTGAGCCACATAAAAAAGTTTGAGATTCTTCACCATGCTAATGTTGTTTACTGAATTTACTCGTGGTTTTGAGAAAAAAATATTTTCTTTTGGTTTGGACATGAGAATTTGGGCGCCCATACTGGTATATTACCGGTACCAAAACCTTCTTGGATTACTCTCCATGTACAATAGGTTTTTCACAGGTGTTAGTCGAAAAAGGCTTATAGATCACCAGGCAATATGGAGTGAGTCCGCTTATTTATTCATCTGTTCCTAGACCCATTTAGTCGAATAAACGATCAAATTTCTCAAGGCTCTCCAGATCTCGCCTTAGCGGCAGTCAGAACCACTACTTGCTAGCTGAGGATAGGAAACCATCACTGCAAGAATTTATCATTCTTAAAATGAGGCCAAAAGTAGATCTGGAGATACGATGGAAATAGCCAAATTATGGGAATAAACAATTTATAAGTCAGAAGTGCACACATATGCTGTTAAGCGTGGGTTGGTCATGAATAAAGTAAAACAGATGGACTATGTTTACTAGTTAAACTCGACTCAGTCAGGAACTTTACTCATGGTTTTGAGACGTTATTTGGTCTTCAAAAAGCGACAATCTCGCTGTCAAAATCCGGGTTCTCTCAGTGGAAAAATGGGGGGAAATATTTTTTTCTGGCAAACAAAATATGTATCCCATATAATTGACTCTCGGTGTAAATTGCCTACAGAATTTTCGGGAAGATGAACCACATTGCTAATTGCAGGTGATGGCAAATATGTCTGGAAATTCAATTAGTGAGCTGGAATTGAAGAGTTTATCTAGTGAGTAGTGTGGATAGTGCTGCAGGTGGTGAGCAGTTTCCTTCCTCTGTAAATTAGAGATGCAGGTCTTGCATTCTGATGTCACCAGGTAAACTGCACTTAGAACTGTCTGAAGCATACATGTACAGACAGTCAGTTGGTGCAATTAAGCTCAAGTGATTGATCATATATTGTTAATAGCATCATTGTAATTAATTAAAGCCATCTCAATCTCCAAGAGGGGCTTGACAGAGACATCAGATGTTAAACACTATATATCATCAGGGCTGCATCTAGAGTCAATTTAGTCTGGAAAACGTATGAGCGCCCAAAACATCTGACGCTCAAATTCTAATGAAAAAAAAAACCAAACCGAAAAGTGTTGTTGTTGTTCAATTTGAAAGGATTTCTGAAGGAAATACTCCTTGAAAAAGCTTCAAAGAGCCTCAATATCGATCTGATTGTATAGCTAGGTATTGAATTTTATGCTAATAAACCTCTATTTTGTGATTGGTCACAGGCTATTTGCACCGAAATTCACTAACGAAAATTGGACACTCAATAATGAATTACGAATGGGAACTGGGAGTTTGAGATCGGAACCTGCAAAAAATTCCTAGATGCAGCCCTCATATCACATTGATACTTCCACTATACTGTAGGTCAGAGTTCATTGTATTTTCTGAATCAGGGCTGATTTATTCCCTAACCAAGCCAATTTCAATTTAAAATCTTGTCCGCTGGGACTTCCAGGCATTATCTGTGGTTTCGTTGTGCACTCCTCAGGTCATAGGTTTTACCTAGGGTGTTGCTGTGCACACTTCAGGTCATGAGAAGAATTAAGGGCCTTACCTCTCAGACAGCTTGTCCTAAGAGGTGACTAACTTGAGCTTCCATGGGCTTTCCGGGTGTAAAAACGAGTAAGACCCCACCATGGGGTCCATGGTGTCCATGGTGTGAAGAGAAATAGGACCCAAATGTCATGACTGAAATATTGTTGAAAGTGATGTTATACAGATATATCAGGTTTCGGGGGTGTATTTGCAATATATATCCCGGTCAAGAGCATACAAAATTTCCTGAGCGTTAGCGAGGGAAATTTGCCATGGTCGAGACCGAGATATATCGCAAATACACCCCTGAAGCCTGGTATATCTGTATAATTACACCGCATATGCTAAAGAGAAGCATGTATGAAGACAGAAAGATAATACAAAGTAATAGTCACCATTGTGTCGGCGTAAATTTACGTAGAATTCTTTGAGTAGCACACTAAGTTCATTTGCCGGGAGAATTTCAAAGTCTATGGCTCTGCCTTTTGCTGTACAGTAGTCCTTCAGTAGTTTCACAGCAAATTTAGTCGACTTTTCTGTGTGTCTAGGATTGTTGCTACTCAGAAACGAGTCGATCTCATCGCCAGCAAACGCTCCAAATCTGTCCTCTGTGGACGCTGCCATGTTTGTTTACAAACAAGACGGTGAAGACCGCCACCAGGGGAGATAATTCGGCGGCGGGATAATTTGGCAAATACTTTTAGGCAAATACCCCGCTGTCATGGCAACGGAAGGCAAATTTCCCGCTGCCCCTGACAGTCGCGTGAGAATGACTTGTGAATGAGAATTTGCTGTAAATGCCCCGGCTAAGAACCAATCAAAACTCGTCTATCTTATATAAGGTGTAATTATAAATAATATTCACTAGTCACTCGCATGTCAGCAGTGATAGATTTCTGGGACCATGATATTATTGTGTGGCCAGTATAAGCAGAGTCCTGGTTCTGACATGTAGTGGTTCAATTATCAAGGGGAAGTGGAAAATTGGGTGCTCCATCATACCACTATGGTCACCCTAACTGTGAACAGGCTGACCAACTTAATTGATATTCTACAATGTTGCTGTTGTTGAATGGCCATGCTGAGATTGTGATAATCTTCAGGCTTCCAGCTGAGGACATATTTAAGCTGTCTAAGACACAGAATGAAGTGACCAGTATGGAAATTCTAATGCCTTGGGGAATGAGGTTAATCTCAGTCTGAACATTTTCCCAGAGCTACATGTACCAGGTTTCTCAGAATAGTAATTCCTTGCGAAATTCTTGATTCTAGAATGACCTACTTATACAGTCTAAATTATTTTAGGGTTTTATTCAGGACTCCCCAACCTACATGTGTGAAATAATTTCCCAATGAATGCAATATATGAGTTTTTATAGTTTCAAAATTTAATTTGTTAATTTGAACTGCAGCAAATGTTCCTTTTTCTTTTTATCCACCTACATATACATGATATTAAGTTCCCTACTTCAACACGTCCTAGTTGACTCCAGAGGATTTTTACATGAAGTATACCACTGCCAGCACCTAAACACTGAGTTGACAGGCAGCAGTCAAAACATGAATATGTGGGCAGAATGGGTGAAAAATTGTCTGTCAGTGTTTGTCTCTCTGCTGTGCTTTTGCTGGAATTTGTACCTAGCCCAAAAGATTTGAGAGAGGACAGAAATTAAATTTGATGCATATGTCACTTGAACCACAAACACACTTATCAGCGGAATCAGAGATATATGAAAGATGGTCATTATGTGCTTTTCCTATAGATGTGTATGACTAGGATAAGGTAGGTACCAGTCTCCTCTCAATGTGGTACAGGGCCTCCAGCAGTAATACAGAGAGTTGACACTCCCACATCTGGATGTCATTCCAGTTTCTCCCTGGTCAAGTGTCAGGAATTTGACTGCTCCGCCACCTGATAAATCTGTGTTTATGGGGGGAAAAACTGCCTTGTTATTTTATGTCTTCCAATGTAGAAATAATTTTGATGGAGATACATGTGGCCCAGACTGCTGGGATTTGATATCTCTATTAGTGGTAGCTCAAGCTGCTCTTATGTGGCCTTCAGTTCAGAGACAGCTGTGTCCTACATCCACTGTTGTCAAAGTGGTGGCAGTGTTTATGCTTCTACATGGGCACATGAAGCTGCCATTTTATATTGCAATAAATAGCCCCTCTTGCAATAATGTTACATTGTTAATGGCGTAAGAATTCATACTGAAGGCATTTGGCAACAAGCGGCAAGATAGGTCAATTTTTTTTTCTGTACAGTGTCAATAAATGAAACGTGTTCCCTCCTGGACAGATAGTTTTGTCTACCCTTGTTATAAATGAAAGACAATGGAACCTGTTAAGGCTATTCTACCACCACTGGAATACACCTGTTCTTTTTAACCTGTCACAAACTGATGCACAATAAATGATTGACATGTGTCAGGAGGTAGTCTATCCTGGCTGCTGTGTTTGGTTGGATAAGGTACATGTGTTTGTTTGAAGAAACACTACCTAACACACACACACACACACACAGTCTTCATCTGTGGGTGAAGTTCTACTGGAAAGTGTAAAAAGCAGAATGATAGAACTGATGACATCACAGTGACCCCATTTTTACCAAAAAACTTTTTTTTCCGACCAATTTTTCGGACATGTTTTCAGATTTTTTTTTTTTTTTTATTTGGTGGGAAGGGGGGGGGGGGGGGTTTTCTTAACAAAAACTGCATTATAAATTAATAAATACCTATCTCATGTGAAATGAAATGTTTTTGCTCACTTTTCTCAACTGAAAAACAAAAGTTCAACGAAAATATCAAAATAGGATCAGAATAACAAGCTACGACAACTATGACATGCTACTAAGACACAAGGTTTCAGCTCGATCATCTTAATTTTTCTCCGTTTCGGAGCACTAGAGAAGTTTACTGGCCCAGGCTTGATAGGGTCAAAGATGTATTATATATTGTTGTTATAAATTAAAGTCAACCAATCATATGTATACATGTATGTCAGATCTCTCATTGTTCATCTGTTTCAGTTTTGTTCTGGAAAAACCCCCATTTTTTTAAATGTTTATCTAATCTGACAATTAATTATCTATTTTCACAGCTATCTGAACTCATTGGACCGCATTTCAATGACGGACTATATCCCAACAGAACAGGACGTTTTGAGAACGAGAGTCAAGACCACTGGCATTGTGGAGACGCACTTCACCTTTAAAGATTTACACTTCAAGTAAGTACATCATCGAAATCACTCATATGACGGTTTACCAGCTAGAAAAACACTTCCCTAAAATACAGACGGCGATATCTCCATAGGCAGATGCCTTATCACGGCACCACATAAGAGGCTGATGACAAGTGGTGATTATTTCTGTCGGGGTAAAATCATATAAATATGTGAGACCTGGGCTTTGATATTTCAGATCTCTGAATCAATGTGTTGTGATTTACTCAATACAACAGATAACTACATTTACACCTATTGCGCATTTACATTTCTCAAGTACAGTAGCTGATGAATAGGCCTCGCTAAGATGCAGGCAATTTATCTGCATGCATATCTTCAAAATATTCAACCAAAGCCATTAGATCTTTGTCTGTAGATGCAAAGAATACCAGAAACGGTTCAGTCGGTTTATCACAGAAATGATCAAAAAGTGTTTTCATGTTGATCACTCGGATGACTGTGTGTGTGTGTGGATACAGCCAGTGATGTACATGTTAATCTGAAACCTGTCTTCTGGGTCCCACATGCAGGAGTATTCAATATCTATCAACCTTCCAAATCTCAACTCCCATACCAGCCACCAGGTGGCACCACTTGGCTTGAAAGACATGTCCAACTGTCAGACTTCTCAACTTTATTATAATGAGAGCTAAATTAAAGTTTTTTTCTGAAAACTATTTAAAATTAACTTCTGATGGAATTTGAGGAGTATATTTTCTGGAAATTGTCAAGTTTATCAGTGGTATCAGTGGTTGTCGTGTCATCCAGCCTGAACTGCTATCATCTCAATTTCGTTTTTAGTGTAGATTTCTTAGAGTGTCAAATAATATGTCAAATGCAAATGTGTAATAACGGAGGCATTGTTCAATCATTGGCCAATGGGAGATTTGCGCAATAGGATGAAGATAATGCAGAAGTGCTGTCAGTTGATTGGTTAACTGGGATAAAATCAACAAACAGGAAGTGACAAAAACAGAATATGATGGGATAATTGGTATTGTGTAAGTCTCCCCTCATTGCAGTATCACCTGTCTAATGAAATCATACAATATACAATACTAATCAATGAGACACTTCAATTTGATTCTGCTGAGGTTCAGTGGAAGGTTAAGAGATCCTAGCAAATATTGTCACACTATACTTCCATATTTGTGGTTTCCATGGTAACATAAACACTTGAAGCGCCATACATGATGTGGAATCCATATGAAAGCTGAACCAGGACCATTATTAACAGTTCTGGTATTTCTATATCGGTAAACGCTGATCAAAATGGTTATTCGAGTAATGGCAGTTAATACTCATATATATGGTTTCCTTGACGATATATTAAAGTAATACACATTAATAAATTATTATAATATTTTAATAACTGAGCAATTGAAATGCCAGGTTAAGAAGATCGGTCCTACATAGTTAGGAATCAAGTGGCAGATATACACATGAATTACAAATTTTCATTGTTCTTGGAGGAGGACCACAATCTTGGTTGTTCTTGTTTGTCTGGTGTCCATTAAGTATTTTTTACCATGGGTTGAAGTGTTTACTACGGTTTGCTTTAATCTGCCCAGAACAGCTTCAGGATCACTTGCATCTGCCTACCCATCACCTGACCCCTTAAACCCCCAATGGTTATAAGCCCCAGTCCCCATTGCCCATCCCCATATACCATACATATAGACTTACCGTATAAAAAACTTCTATTATGCAGCCACAGTTATCAAAGAGAGGCCACAATTTCCATTACTCTGACTTAGCCCCATCTCCTGTCTCCGAAAAGATAATCCATCCACTTTATTTCGAAAGTTCATATCATAATACAACATGTGATTGGAATGTTTAGACAAACTAGTCCAGTTCAGTATTTCTAAATATTTATGCCCCCCCGCTAACTAGAGGGGGGGCATATAGCGATCGCTTTGTCCGTCCGTCTGTCCGTCCGAATTTCTTGTCCGGGCAATATCTCGGTTAATATTTGATGGACAGGATCGAAACTTACATGGAATGTGGCGAGTGGCTCGTAGTTGTGCAGCGTGGAGTTTTTTTCCGAGTTCCGGTATAATTTTCAAGAGTTATGGCCCTTTTTCTGAAATCTCTGTGAATGGGACTTGTCCGGGCTAGATCTTGGTTAATATTGTATGGACAAGTATGAAATTTGCATGATATGTGGTCAATGACCCACAGTTGTGCAGCGTAAAGTTTCTCCACGTTTCGCTTATATTTTCAAGAGTTATGGCCCTTTGTTCCTGAATTCTCCGTGAATTGGGACTTGTCCGGGCTGGATCTCGGTTAATATTGTATGGACAATTATGAAATTTGCAGGATGTGTGGTCAGTGCCCTGTAGTTGTGCAGCGTGAATTTTCTCCGCGTTTCGCATATATTTTCAAGAGTTATGGCCCTTTTTTCTTCAAATCTTTGTGAATTGGAACTTGTCCGGGCTGGATCTCGGTGAATATTGTATGAACAATTATGAAATTTGCAGGATATGTGATTAGTGCCCTGTAGTTGTGCAGCGTGAAGTTTCTTCGCGTTTCGCATATATTTTCAAGAGTTATGGCCCTTTTTTCTTCAAATCTTTGTGAATTGGAACTTGTCCGGGCTGGATCTCGGTGAATATTGTATGAACAATTATGAAATTTGCAGGATATGTGATCAGTGCCCTGTAGTTGTGCAGCGTGAAGTTTCTCCACATTTCGCCTATATTTTCAAGAGTTATGGCCCTTTTTTCTTCAAATCTTTGTGAATTGGGATTTGTAGGGCTGGATCTCGGTTAATATTGTATGAACAAGTATGAAATACGCATGATATGTGGTCAGTGAAGTTTCTCTGTTTTCGGTTATATTTTCAAGAGTTATGGCCCTTTGTTTAAACCTAAGTGAATGGGATATATTTATTTGTCCAAGCTGGATCTCAGTCCATAACTGATTTGAACCAGGAAAATGGCTATATTATATGTTATTCTACATTCCAAAGCAGACAACATAGGTCCTGAAGTATGAAATTGCCCCAAAAACAGTGAATTGGGTACAAAATTCACTGATCGCTTCATAATTTCACCACAATATACTCCCAAGGAATGTAGGTCTCATAACCAGGTCACATTTTCGGATTTGGCGAAAGCCCTGGCGACCATCTTGCATCGAAGCATCGTATTATCACTTGTTGCTTGATATTTGGAATATGTATTATGTGAGGCATGGCAAAAAAGTGACTGAAACAGAATTTTTATAATTATCCAAATTAGGCCTCCACCAACCAATAAAGAACAGAACAATGGCGGGGCAGTGTCGGATTAAAGTGGAAGGGGGGGCATACAATTGAGCAATCTCTGATTGCTTCCTTCCTGTGTTGAATTTCTGAAGCTTTAGAACTTTAACTAAATTATTAGTTCCAATGCAGAAAAAGATTGTTAGTTCAGGTACAATAATCCAGATTTTTTGTTCATGGTTCAACTTTTGAGGGAGGGCACTATCGTGGAGTGGGTCCAGTCTACGTTATGAGATGACACAATCTTGGTGTAGACCCAGTCTCTACGGGATACAGTTTATGTAAGACGTGATAACGCTTTTCAACATGACTCGACATGTTAGCAAATGGAACAGTGGCCGACCACTTGCTCATTTTCCACAATTTGAAATCACATAAATTTGCGTCACTTTGTCAACATGACTGATATGTCCAGTCTACTTTGTGAGAGGACATAATCTTGGTGTGACCCAGTCTACTTTGTGAGAGGACATAATCTTGGTGTGACCCAGTCTACTTTGTGAGAGGACATAATCTTGGTGTGACCCAGTCTACTTTGTGAGAGGACATAATCTTGGTGTGGCCCAGTCTACTTTGTGAGAGGACATAATCTTGGTGTGACCCAGTCTACTTTGTGAGAGGACATAATCTTGGTGTGACCCAGTCTACTTTGTGAGAGGACATAATCTTGGTGTGACCCAGTCTACTTTGTGAGAGGACATAATCTTGGTGTGACCCAGTCTACTTTGTGAGAGGACATAATCTTGGTGTGACCCAGTCTACTTTGTGAGAGAACATAATCTTGGTGTGGCCCAGTCTACTTTGTGAGAGGACATAATCTTGGTGTGACCCAGTCTACTTTGTGAGAGGACATAATCTTGGTGTGACCCAGTCTACTTTGTGAGAGGACATAATCTTGGTGTGACCCAGTCTACTTTGTGAGAGGACATAATCTTGGTGTGACCCAGTCTACTTTGTGAGAGGACATAATCTTGGTGTGACCCAGTCTACTTTGAGAGGACATGAGAGGACATAATCTTGGTGTGACCCAGTCTCTTGGTGTGGCCCAGTCTACTTGTGAGAGGACATAATCTTGGTGTGACCCACTTTGTGAGAGGACATAATCTTGGTGTGACCCAGTCTACTTTGTGAGAGGACATAATCTTGGTGTGACCCAGTCTACTTTGTGAGAGGACATAATCTTGGTGTGACCCAGTCTACTTTGTGAGAGAACATAATCTTGGTGTGGCCCAGTCTACTTTGTGAGAGGACATAATCTTGGTGTGACCCAGTCTACTTTGTGAGAGGACATAATCTTGGTGTGACCCAGTCTACTTTGTGAGAGGACATAATCTTGGTGTGACCCAGTCTACTTTGTGAGAGGACATAATCTTGGTGTGACCCAGTCTACTTTGTGAGAGGACATAATCTTGGTGTGACCCAGTCTACTTTTTGAGAGGGCACAGTATTGTTGTGGGTCCAGTCTAGTTGTGAGAGGGTGCAATTGGTGTGGGTCCAGTTTATTTGTGAGAGGGCACAATATTGGTGTGAGTCCAGTCTATTTGTGAGAGGGCACAGTATTGTTGTGGGTCCAGTCTATTTGTGAGAGGGCACAGTATTGGTGTGGGTTTAGTCTATTTTGAGAGGGCACAGTATTGAGGGCACAGTATTGGTGTGGGTCCAGTCTATTTGTGAGAGGGTGCAATATTGGTGTGGGTCCAGTCTATTTGTGAGAGGGCACAATATTGGTGTGGGTCCAGTCTATTTGTGAGAGGGTGCAATATTGGTGTGGGTCCAGTTTATTTGTGAGAGGGCACAATATTGGTGTGAGTCCAGTCTATTTGTGAGAGGGCACAGTATTGGTGTGGGTCCAGTCTATTTGTGAGAGGGTGCAATATTGGTGTGGGTCCAGTCTATTTGTGAGAGGGTGCAATATTGGTGTGGGTCCAGTCTATTTGTGAGAGGGTGCAATATTGGTGTGGGTCCAGTCTATTTGTGAGAGGGCACAGTATTGTTGTGGGTCCAGTCTAGTTGTGAGAGGGTGCAATTGGTGTGGGTCCAGTTTATTTGTGAGAGGGCACAATATTGGTGTGAGTCCAGTCTATTTGTGAGAGGGCACAGTATTGTTGTGGGTCCAGTCTAGTTGTGAGAGGGTGCAATATTGGTGTGGGTCCAGTCTATTTGTGAAAGGGCACAGTATTGGTGTGGGTCCAGTCTATTTGTGAGAGGGTGCAATATTGGTGTGGGTCCAGTCTATTTGTGAGAGGGCACAATATTGGTGTGAGTCCAGTCTATTTGTGAGAGGGCACAGTATTGGTGTGGGTCCAGTCTATTTGTGAGAGGGTGCAATATTGGTGTGGGTCCAGTCTATTTGTGAGAGGGCACAGTATTGGTGTGAGTCCAGTCTATTTGTGAGAGGGCACATTATTGGTGTGGGTCCAGTCTATTTGTGAGAGGGTGCAATATTGGTGTGGGTCCAGTCTATTTGTGAGAGGGTGCAATATTGGTGTGGGTCCAGTCTATTTGTGAGAGGGCACAATCTTGGTGTGGGTCCAGTCTATTTGTGAGAGTGTGCAATATTGGTGTGGGTCCAGTCGATTTGTGAGAGGGCACAATCTTGGTGTGGGTCCAGTCTATTTGTGAGAGGGTGCAATATTGGTGTGGGTCCAGTCTATTTTTGAGAGGGCACAATATTGGTGTGGGTCCAGTCTATTTGTGAGAGGGCACAATCTTGGTGTAGACCAAGTCTACTTTGTGAGAGGGCACAATCTTGATGTAGACCCAGTCTACTTTGTGAGAGGATACAACCTTCGTGTCGACCCAGCATACACTGTAGTTCAAATTGTAACTTAAACTTATTTTAGAAGAGCATTTACATTTGAAATCATCCCTGTTGAATTGAGTTTATTGGATGGATAATTGCTGATCTATTGTCTGATTAGTCTTACATATTACTCTTTGGATATATTCTGTCACATGTATAGATTGCTCTCTGTTATCCCTTAACAATAACAGTCTGCCTGCAGGACCACCTGCAGCGCTGTGGGTTTAGGGAATTGCGCCATCATTATGCCAAGCCCTCTGGCAGCCAATTTCCTATTAGCGGCCTTGAATTATTTAGTTTCCATCCTACATGCATTCCCCAGATCCTGTCATGTATCATATATTGAAGAACAGCAGCCAATATTGAGCTGGAATAGTTGGAATCGATTCCGTAGTTCAAACCATTTTTTTCTATTATTCTGTCAAACATGATTTGTTTCCTCATAAGTTTCGATTGTGTTCCCCAATTCACAATAGATTCACAGATCCCCCATTATGTTTAGAAAAGCAGTTAAGAATTTATTGATTTCTTTGAAATGTTTTTATATCCTCACATTTATTAGTAACATTTTTATCATCAAACATATATATAGGTTGCCTAGGCACATTTCCATACCAACGACTTCTAGTTTGTACCTTCCCCATACATCGGCCATATTTGCTGTGAAAATGTCCGGAAACTTAAGAGATTATCAGAAGTGTTCTGGAGGTTATACCTGAAGTTGATTAAGCAATACTAATTCACCATAGTCTTTCCATTAAGCATGTTGCAAACCACAAACCCATTTTCAGTATCGAAAAAATGTTTTCTTTATTAGTTTAAGAATAGCCAATTTTTTTTTTTTAACAAAAGATTCTACAATGTTCATCAGTGTGAAATCAAATATTTGTGCATCAATTTTGTTTGATGAATTCTTCGGCTGGTAACATGTAAGTTTGTGAGATGATGGTTTGGTTCAGGGCTACATCAGAAAGAGTGACCTCGAGCAGAGATCTAATTGACAAGACATATGGTGAGATTAGACCTGCAGGGAGATTGACCTAAAGCCTGTTGGAACTCTGGGAAGTCTCATTATTTTCTTTCCAATCCTGAAATTGAATTTGGTATTTAATGCTCTACATGACACCTTCTGAACTGGTAGACCTCATTGGCTGCAGTTAGAAGCTTCAGACCAATAACCATATTAAGTACATGACCCAGTCGTTCTATTGATGTTCCGGTGTCTATGTACTTTATACCCACGAGAACGTGACGTTAAACCTGAATACTCTCTCTCTGTCTCTCCTTCTACTCCTATAGTTTTATCTAAATATCACCAGGGTATGATTCACAGAGGTTTGAAATAAGGAAAAACTGTAAATCCAAATTCCATTGTCAAGATTCACAGAGCTTGGTTTGCCAGTTTATTTGAGCATTTGTTCACAGAGGTTTCACTTTTGTTTTAATGACCAAACCAAAAACCCAGATATTAAAGCCCAGTGACTTAGTTTAATCGTCTGTGTACATTTTGATACATATCAACCAGAGTTGTGTAAATTAAGGTATATTCTAATGATAGTATTGGATTTACAAGTACATCAGCTTCTGTCATAGACAGAAAAATATAATCACATTGACATTTCCAACATGTTTACCGACCATCCTGGAGGAAACGGAGGAATTCCTGTTGGCTCTATCATCATGTTATAATCTAATATTGGCTCTATGAAACAGAGTTGATGACATAACTGATGAGGGAGATACATACATGTATGTCTGTCAATCTGACCCACAACTTGTATCTGTTAACCTTTAGTCATGCTTACTATTAGTCATGCTTACATGTTAATTTCTGTAAGATATCCAAAAGCTGTACATGCACCATCAACAGGGAATGTATACTGTCTGGTGCAGGGACTGTCTGGTGCAGATAGTAGTGGAGTCGGTGCAATTTTTATATGAATTTCTCAAATTATTAGTGTCAGCAACTCATTTTAAGGGCTTGGGACCCACATGAGCGGATTTTCACACTGGGATACATGTCATCTTCTTCTGAGAACTATGAACATGGTCCAAATTTAGTATTAGAAAGATTATTTCTCTGGGGTTTCAAATATGAGAAAGAATCGATATAGTATTAAAGAAATGTGTAATAAAAATTTGTTCATCAATTTTGACCCTCCGGTGGTAACTCCGCTAATCACATAGACACTGTAGAGAAGCAGTCATTTATTAGCGTAAAAACTAGTCTCTGTAGAAGAGTCAGAAAGAACAAGTTATGAGCAACCATTCCTCAAGTCCAGGAGGGGTTATGGTAGGGTGGGAGCCCTCGGCAGTGCGGGAAGTGGGATGGGAGCTGACAAAAATCAAATTTCACCCAGATTCTTTTCAAGCTTTCCAGCTATGATGCATATATGCACAAGGAAATAGAACTTCTTCCATGCCTGATAAACTTATTAAGGTTAACCAGTAGCATGTGTATGTACTTGATATACAATGTACATGGTGTTCCAGTGTAAAGCTGATGTGGATGTTGATGTACTACTGCATGATCTAACTGTCATATGATAGACACTTGCTGATACAGTTACACAAGCTGAGAGATAATACACTATCTGTTAGCCAGGTCTATGTGTTAGGCATGATCAGGTACATAAATAGTGATGACAGACATATATGATAAGTAGGGTCATCAGGTTCTGACAAACAGCACATAAACAATAGAGATAATGCTCACACTTGATATTATATGGTTGGCGATGTAAAAATTTCATTGTAATAATAAACTTTAGGCTAGCCCTCTCCTGCATTTTCTGGCCTCCGCGAGCATTTGAAAGCACTGAATTTGTTATTTTGACTGTTCCAGACAATACTGAGCTCTCTTCATATTTAACAGTTTATCTTTCCCTACTCATCAGGTGTGTGTCAGTTCTGGGTAGTTTTGGTGCCACCTGTGGTCCAATTTCGTTTCGGACAGTAACGTTTGAAAATCTGAACAAATTCTTTCTGAATTTGGTATATGGCTACCTATCCTCAACATCTAACTTGAGATTTTCATGCTGATCAACCTGAAGGTTTTCATTTGCGTACGCTTCGCCATCCATAAGATGGCTTGCGAATCGTGTGTCTCCATTATCGCGGAGCGATATCCGGTACTTTACCGGATTCTGTTCGGCCTTCATCTGGCGGAGAATAGACTCGAGAAATCTGATAAATTACAGGTTTTCATACCACTCAGAAAACAGATAGTGCCCGGGCTTACAAAATATATAGGTATGAATAACTTTCATATCATCCAAGAGGTGTTGGAGATCTGTAATTTTGAACAAGTAGGACATCACATGACTCAAAAATGGCAGGTTACGTTGGGGTTACGTCGGTAGACTTTAGCTGATTGGCTAACGAAGTCACGTGGTATTCTGGAAATTCCCTCTTGCAGTTGCCGAAAGTAGGCTGAAAATGGATACACACTATCCCAAGGTCAGTCTTGCTGCGTATAGATGACCCAGATGGTTACAGGTTGGAAGGTTGTCTCACCTGGGGGCCCAAGTCAAAATTTTTGTATCGGGACAAGTTAGGTAATTGTGGATACCTTGGCAATAGTTGAAATATTTATTAATTTTTTTCTGGAGGTTGACATTCAGTCGACAGACTTACACATATATAAGCACAGGAAGAGCTGTTGGGGGGAATTACCCAGAATGGACACGAAGGACTGTCGATCACCCATCTTCACCAGTCCAGGTGAATCCTAAATGCTCACCTGGTTTACCTGGACATTTTTGGTGATTCGAATGAGTTCTTGTGTTGATGCCTATACAATACAATCTCATACATTTCATTCCCCGGGCTTGTTTTGAATTAGCATGACAGTATCCCAAGCCTGCATGTTTTTGCTTTGACTTCCGATGTCGATTTCAGCTTGACATCAAAGCGGTTTGGCTCACGATGAAATTCAAACCTGTCACATCTCCTACCTCGCAGCGAATTGGCCTAATAAACGAGCTTAGTGCATTCACCGATTGGGTTGATTTAGAGAAAACCCCTTGATCTATCTATATCCAGAACTTGTAGGAGTTACTAACCAAGCCAGTGTATCAATCCAAACAGACCGATCGATTCACTGGCTCGCGAGGATCTCGATCACCACACATATACCTGGTAATCAATAGAACATAAATGGCTATATGGGGAGCTCTGGGTCCCTCTAATTCAAGGTGAATACATTACAAATCTCATCCTGCTCTCGCTGGACAGATTCTGGTTCTGGGTTATGAAGACCCCAATTTTCAACACACTCGCAGTCCGGTCCTTGCTTGTGAAGTTGGCGTTTGTTACTATTTTTATGTGTATGGAATTTTCATACTGCATAGAATATATTTTCAGAGCTGGTATGTGTCGAAGTAGCATTTAAATTTTTGTCATCTTTCCAACCAAGTAAAACCACTGTCAAGATCCTGTCCAGTGAGTGAGGTATTATAGGGAATTTTTGCTGGGTGAATACACAGATACATACTCTGTACACTGTGAGCCTCTCTGGAGATGGTGTCCTTATGGTATTGACACCTCAAGATCTACTTTAGCCTTTCGATATGATCACACTTTGAAGCCTCTCTAACCCTTCCATTTGATGGATCGTCCTGGAGACGGGACAGATAATGAAACAATCATTCACCACTCGCCTACCAGCAGCTGTACAATGTACATGTAGAAGAAAACCAATATCTATTTATTCTAAATGTCCATATTGCGAATGTGACGATGAGAAAAAGCAAATGGTCATGAATGTGACAAAGCTGTTTGTAATAATGGATGATGTCTGAGAATCCACAAGTTAGAATTGTGCCAGTAACTGCATTGTTCCAAGCATTCGGACCACATTGTACGTCATGTCTGTCTCGTATTTTGTAAAACTTGAGTTTCTGCCATATATTAGAGATATATAGATCGTTCACATTCATAGAGCCCAGTGGGGATTGACCTGCGATGTCGTTGTGCACATGGTAAGAATAGGCCTTGGCTCCTCAGAGAGCTTGTCATAAGAGGCAACTGAGGCACCCGTGGGATTCTCAGGTGTGAAAAGGAATAGGACCCCGCCCGTGTGGTTCCCGGGTGTGAAAAGGAATAGGACTCAACGTTGTGATATGACTGAAATGTAGATGAAAGCGACATTAAATCATATTCACTCAATCACATTCATAGAAAATTGCCACTACTTTAGCTTCCATGTTCTGTTTTTAACAGTAACATTGGGCTTGCAGAGTGTTATTTCGTAGAGATTGACCATTTGGATGGCAATAAAGTTGACCGGCAAATTGCTTTTGATTTTCTAACAGTTTCCAGTTCTCTGCAACGTATCAAATGGATTGTTTTTAAATGTGAAAATTAAAATGAAAAAAATCATATCTAGATGCTGTACAAAGTTGCTTTGCTGTTGTTTTTAGAGTCTTCTCAGGTTCTGTCCAGGACAAATGTAATTTCATCATTTCCTGATCCCAGTAAACTTTGTCAATTGCTTCACATACCTACATTCCACCATGCTATTAAAACATACACATGTACATGCAGATCTCGATTATGAAATTCAAGGGCTCATTTCCGTCTTCTCTGCTCTAAGTCAGACATATCCTGGAGCAAATAAGCTGTCTTTGTGCTAAACATGTTGAAGAGTAATGGGTTCTGAATAAGTTATAAGCCAAGGATGCTCAATTTCTTTGATGATATGTTACCAATAAATCACCAACACCTACCATGTTATTTTGGGGCCATGATGACGTTGATCTGCCAATATTATAAAATGCAGGCTTGACGTCATGATGTCAAAAAATAACCCACAAGTCTTCCATCTAATTTGTGTTTCCACATGAACTACTGAAAGGATTTTTTGTTATACTTTGGAATAAAATTACTATAATTGAGTAGATTGTGTGAAGTTACAATGTTGTACAATGAATTATCTCAGAAATATCGCTAAAAATGTCTGGGATATATTATCTGGGACAGACAGTAGTATGATGTCCAAGTATGTATATTAGCGTAGGGGCCATAGAGTATACTAAAGCAGTGCCCCCTTTCCTTCCTAGGCCGATTAGAAGCATCAATCCATTTAGATCCCTCTGTAAGTGGATGGTGGCCTCGATTCTAAGGAATGTTAACTTCAGGTTACGAGCAATCAATCAGTGCTATGACAGACAGTCCCAGTTCCCACATTTCACCCCACTTGACCGTATCGATTGATTGTATCGATCGTTCCTGTGCCGTGATTTGATTACGGTCTTACTATGGGATTAGATCGACTGAGACTTGGAGTAGTAGGTGACTTCCAGAACTGACTCATTCGTGGAGTTTAGATTATTGAATGTTTACTGGAGTAGAAACCCACACAACGTTTTAATCTGGAGAGAAAGCAGAATAATTTAGGTCCCTATTCCACTGTAGATATTTTGCACAAACTTGATTTGTCAGACAGAGTTAACATGGCTAGTGTCCCATGATTGAGGTATTTGAGAACCGGAGTTTTGATTACGTGTATTTCATCGATAGGAAACTTTTTTTCTTGGTAGCATACAGTTCAGCCTGTCAATTGGAAACAATGTGCAGGTTCCGTAAATTAGCTCACCCGGAACCTACATGTAACCAGAACTATCAGATGAAGGGTTCTGTTAAATATTCTGGCTTGACGGACCCTTCACTGAGCTGCGGACCAGTTCATACAAAACCGTACAATCTAATATTACTTATTTCTTGAGACAGAAATGAAGAATAAATATAAACAATTTCTGCTTCAGTTAGGTTGAGTGTCGTTGGAAGAGACACCTATGCTCATGATCATGCAGCTGCCATTCATGAATACCCATCGTCTTCAAGTTTGTAAAAAAAATGTAGCTCTGCCAAAAACTTCAATAATACAAAAACTATTGGGCACTTGTGATTGTATGGATAATAGTGGGGGAAAATGTGTATAATAATGTCCAGTTTGATTCTATCTGTGCCTGTCTGGTATTCAGATTGGTGATAGGAGGGCAAATAGTTTTGTGAGGAAATGACAGGGGAGCAATAAACTGCTCTCCTGGGTCGAGTTCTGATGGCAAGCAAATCAGCTGAACTGGTACATCAAACTACAATAATAAGAGAATCTACTTCTAGATGTGAGCAACAGACTGATTTACTTAAATTTGGTGTAGGTGAGAAATGGCATGTCAAGGGCAAGAGAGAGCCAATTGTTAGAAAGCATTGTCTGTCCGGGCAGCTTTGCGCAGAAGTTGGCGGGTGGGAGGGGGGCGTACATGTACATTGTATTTCACAAAGAAGATTGAATCGATAGAACGTTAGTACAGTAAGAAGCCTGGATACCTGAGTATACATTGTACTTCAGCCCACGTCAAATTCAATTAATTATTGACCTGATCTTGTCTCATGTGACTTAACCTTGTTGTCTTAGGAAGCAATTTATAGAAATTCATGCTCTATAAATACTCACTCATTGTAATGCTGGACTGTACACAGTATACGTTTGTGTTGAATATCTTCACCTGCTTCATTCTTTAGTCGTCAGAAACCACACAGATATAATGGATTGTAAATAGTACAACTGGGACACACACATCAAGTGTTTACGAAATTTACTGTTTCTCTGTAACCGGTAAAAGTAAACATGTTCATGTAGAGGGTTTTTAGTTCATTATCAATCTCTTTCTCCCCCCTTTCAAAGAAAACAACCTTAAACCAAACATTCAATCATTCAGGATCAGGAAAAATATAAATTATGTAACCGGCTGGTGTAAATGTAACAACATGGTAACTTCGAATGTTGACAAGACGAAATTATTACTTGTTTGTACTGCACAGATTAACAAACTTTGAATGAACTATAACGATCGAGGATACTACAGCGAAACCTTTGTATACTGACACCTGGGTAAAACAACAACCCTCTAATTATCAACATTATCCATGGTCCCAATATGCAATACTTAAATTTATAGGATTTTGAACCTTGATAAACCAGAACCCTGTCAAAACCGACAGCATAATCTGGTCACATATACAGGTTTCACTGTACATACCATTTAAGTTTCACCAGTTCACCAGGCCATGACTGAAGAACCATATTAAGTTCCTCCAGAAGTTACTTAGTGTCCATATATCTCACTTTAGGGTATGTACATGTAGCCATATTGACAACACTGCTTGTGACATCATTTACAATGTATCATATCATCACAGTCATGGTATATTCACAGCACAGTAAAACTATCGCTTTTATTAAATATGGCAAAGTATATAATGAATAGTCTTATTCAAACAGTTGGACGATTGGCCTACTGGGCTAAAACTACCTCTCAATTGAAATCACAGGCCCTCAAAACAAGAGTTTTGGGGGGGGGGTGGTCGTACTATGGTGAAGTGTCGAAATATGGGGTCTCTATAAAGAACTCCATGCTTTATATAAAAATACACCAAGGTCTGAAACGCACTTGGGTGTTTGGAGGTAAACCGTTTATTTCTCGTTTCACCCAAAGTGCGTTTCAGACCTTGGTGTATTTTTATATAAAGAACGGGGTTATATATAGAGACCCCATATTTCGACACTTCACCATAATACCACAGTCCACACCCCCCAAAACTCTTGTTTGAAATAAAGCTTATATAATGATGCAGGACATGTACCCATATATTTTCATGGTAGAGAAGTACCTACCCACTCAACTTCAACATGTTCATTAAATTATTGTGGATGGTCTATACAAATGGACAGTGTGCATCATTTAATCCACGCACATCTATTATGCATAATGGCGCTTTATGTGTATATATTTTTTTCCTGAAGCTATTTGCTGTACATTTTATTAGGTGTAGCCATCATATCCTGGTTTTGTTATCAATTCTTCATAGACACTTCCTAGAATCACATTAGCATTCATGGTCATAACTACTTAATTATCTGTTCTACTTAAATGTGCATCTAAACACTTAACCTTGGGTAACAAAACATTTCTTCACTGTCTTATGACTTACAGCGTCCTATTTGACTCCACAGCTTGCTCAAATTCTACAGGTCACGTTGAGAAAGTGGGGAATTCGTGAACATTGTCAAATACGGGGACAGTTTGAGAATTCAGAAATGGAAACCTTGTCAAATTCAGCAACCTCCCGAACTGATTTCCACAACATGGGCAGCATGGGACAAACATGTATTATTTACTTAACTTCACATAGAATTTTTGAAAATCTTTGAGGACACTTGATGCCACCTATTGGCACAGAAAAAAGACTGACAATCGTGTAGACTGTAATACCCTCTGTTAAATCAAGATATTAAAAGATAGTGATCGTGTACTGTTCCAGCTGTCTCCCCTTCAGTGATTGATCATTCGACTCCGCCATTTTAAACTAAGACGAGCATTCTCACTGGATCACTATTTATAGGAGCCACCCCAATCTTCCTACACAACCACGTGACTGTCTCAGTTGACCGATGACATAGCGCGGCCTCGTTTTCGATTTCAAAATCTGGCGTCAAACTAGGAAAATGTTGTTGTTGCTGCATCAGCCGATCATTGGCCCTCCGTAGAAGCGTCCAATACTATAGGCTAACAATCGTGAAGCCAAAGTGCCGATCATTTTATAAGCAAAATATTGTGATTTAAGTTTCCGAATTCATACACAGTTCTTCCTAATCTTCCCGAATTCAATGACGTTCACACATTTTGCACTTCCCGAAGTGATGTACATGTAGCTTCCGGTTTTAGAATAGTTTTATTGCAGTTATATCATGGTATGATATCTAATAATTCTATCAAAATTCATTTTCCCTCAATTTTGTAGACAAAATTTTATCACCCTCTAAAATCATCAAAACAACGAAGAAATAGGAAGATGTATTTTTTTTTGTCATTTAGAAAGTGTTCGTATAACAGTATTTTCATTATTTAAGGATTACATCCTCTTAGCATAACACTGATTCTAGTGCTGAAAAATTGGTCCGACAACCAACAACCCCCTAGCCCAGAGTATATGGCACCTAATCGCCAGCAAGATGTCACCTAAACCACTCGGTCCAACAGACCTCTCACATGATAGGAGCTAGCAGACCGACAGTCTTGAAAGCAAACCCACAGTGCCCCTATAATGACACAGCTCCCTCAGCTGAATACATAGGAAGATATATTTATTGTCAGAAAGTATTAGTAATCTTTAAACAGCATTTTCGTTATTTTGGGATTACAACGAAGAAATAATGGATTATCTGCATTAGTTTTGATTTCCTGTTGTAATAATTTTGATGACCTCCTGATTTTATGGTGGAAAATTTCTCTTCCCATGATTGAATTATTAAAGGATTTACTATGAACATTGTCAGAAATGCAGTCAGCCATCATTATCACATGAGATGATATCATGTTTGGCCCAGGGGGGTTATGTCGTGCTAACTAATTTCCTGTAAAAACAAATATATTTTTTTTCTATAGTATATAAAAAGGTTCATGTAAAGTTATTTCTATGAAGTTTATCATTAAAAAATTATTTTTTTTACAATATTCTTTCTGTTTCTGGCGGTTGTCGGTTGACTCGGCATCCACATCATGCAGCGGACATGTAATAGTGGAAATACTTCATGGTTATTGAACCAGATGAAGGGAATCATGCATGTCCTACACTTGAATATTGTTCGGGGAATCTATTTTAATCTTCACCGAACTGTAATGATTTTTGTACTTTGCCAGTACATCACTGGCTGCCATGTTTGATTAGTTGCATTGTGTTGAGGACCAACCTACAGGAATTCTAAAATTATAAACTCTATACAAGCCATTATATCAAAATCTTCACTGTTCACAAAATAATGATATTTTGACCAGTAGTGAAGTCACAGAGTGTATTGACATTTGTTATTTCATTTAATACAGTCCATTACTACATGTACCTTCATGTCTTCAAGTGCATGTGGTACATTCATAAAACTGAAATTAGAACCTTACATATCAGCTTGTATCGTTGCATCCCAGACATTTCCCTCAATTATATGTATTTTTCCTGGAAAGCCAACACAAATAGGTTGATTAAGGGCTGTATTACTCAAGGTCACGCTCATTTTTGAAGTGCTGCACCCGTTTTTGTTCGCTGTGAAAATTGAAATTATATATTAACCGTATAAAGTTATAATGTAATCTGCTGATGGAATGTTGGTGTAACATTTATGGCCAAATCCAATCTTCTGCTTCTGAGGGTAACATTGTCATGTTTGCATTAAAAGATCGTGTTTTCTTTCCTCCAGTTAACTTTTTGTGACAATCCCTTTCACAAGCATTTTGTGGTCAAATGAGCACCAAAACTTATAACTTCTCACGGTTATTGCTTATATGTAGTTCATATCTTGGGGACCGCACTGCGGTGGCCTAATGGTTAGAGCGTCGGTCTCATCAGAGGTAGGCACTGGGTTCAATCCCAGGCCGGGTCGTACCAATGACTTAAAAAATGGAACTTGTTGCTTCCTCGTTTACGCTCAGCATTAAGAGGATAGAACAAGGACTGGTTCATTCGGTGTCGGTATGATGTGATTGAGTGGGGTGTCATGTCTGCCTACGGCATGATCTCAGTCGGACAGCACTATAAAATAGCAGCATTAGATCTGCTCTGTTACAAGTAGGTACCCCCGCACCTCCCCCTTTTCTCCCTTCCCTTCCCCGTCCTGATAGAGCTGGAAATTTTTTGAAAGCAACGTTAAACCCTATTCATGCACTCGCTCAATCATATCTTGGCTAGGTTATAATTTATATAACTTCAGTTCTGTGAGTTGGTCGCTATATATATTCACTATATAATTGTTTCAATTTGATCAATCTTGTCAATGATATTAATTTTACACATTCTACTTTACTTTTGCAGAATGTTTGATGTGGGAGGTCAGAGGTCGGAGAGGAAGAAATGGATACATTGTTTTGAAGGGGTGACGGCCATCATTTTCATCGTGGCTATGAGTGAATACGACCTCACGCTGGCCGAGGATCAAGAAATGGTATGTCCAACCTGGCAAAATTCTCCATGTTCTAATTAACATATTAATAAAAGCCCACTGAATCAAATTCCCTGCTTTTGTGTATGTATGTTGCTACATTTTGTATTTTCTCAGTTTTTTTCAACAAATCGATGTACCAGTATCATAGCGGAACGACCTTTCTCAGGTTCCTGTTGCTTCAATGCATTTTGCTGAGGAGCAACAGGAACTTGATAATGTGATGTCTAGCACTGTAATATCACTTGTCTTTATTGCACCATGTGAGCGTCCTGTCTGTGTCTTGTGCGCTGTCCTCAGTGTTTTATAGGGTGAATGGAGGGTGTCTGGTTCCATGCTGCTTCAAAGATTTCTTCTTTGAAGTAGCAGGAACACAACCTGACTGGGTGGTGCTTAGTTGGTTCATCGCTATACAGGCCCGTGGTCAAGGTTTTTTTTGGGGGGGTTCGGGCGAACCCCCCTTTCGGAAATATTATATATTTTTCTCATATAAATGCCCTTTTCAAACTGAAGCGAACCCCCTATTTGCCCCTTTTCTCATACAGCGAACCCCCTGATGTGCCCTTTTGAAGTGAAGGCAAACCACCCCTCAGTAAATCCTGGCTACGGCCCTGCTATATAGCTGAAATATTGTTGAAAGCGACGTTAAATTCTATTCAGTCAGTCACTCCTTAAGAAAAACTATTCTGTGAGTAGACGGAGTACTGAGATTATTATAAAATTTGCCAATTTTCAGTGGAATAGCCCACCAAAACCTGTTGATTTTGTGTGGCCCCATGTATGAACCAATGCAGACATATCTTTGAATTTGCCTATGTTGTTGTTGTTGCAGTTCACTGTAGCTAGGACTTGAAAATTTCCCTAAATTACTGTAGTATATCTCTGTGCTGTGTACATTCTCTGTTTGCTCCCCGTTTTCAGAACCGAATGATGGAGAGCATGAAGTTGTTTGACTCGATTTGTAACAACAAGTGGTTCACAGACACCTCTATCATCCTGTTCCTCAACAAGAAGGATCTGTTTGAGGAGAAAATCAAGAAGTCCGCCCTCACCATTTGTTTCCCAGAATTTGCAGGTATGGTTCTCTCCAATAATTTTTGTGTAATACAGTTTAATCACTTCTGTGTTTTTCAAAGAATAATGCAGCCTAATTGTCTTGAATTAAATCAGTTTGTCCAGCAGATAGCTCATTTTGTTTTTCATTCGTGTTTAGAACGAGCCCAAATGGTGATCCAAAATATTTTTTGTGAAATCTTCGATATACTGTAACAGGGCTCACTCCGCCAAATGTTTGCCAAATGAAAATTCCATGGCAAATTGAACAGTCCCCAACCAATGTAAGTCTATTCGGCACCGAATCATATGGGGATGGCTGAATATACAGCTCGTATTCATTATTGGGAACAGACGATAACTTTTCAGTTGGATCGTTGTTATTCAAATCAGCCATTCAACCCACTCTGACACCTGACGAACAGCTATTGAGTGTACTGCACATACTCCACTGATCACCGGAAACAGAGCAACTGAAATTTAATATCAAGGATTGTAAAAGTTCAAGAAAAATTAGAGCCCCAAGCATTGAAACAACCTGATAAATCATTCTGATAACTGATAAAATTTATTTTATATTATCAACTGTAATAAAGCCACACTTCAGACTGTGTATGTGCAGGGGTGATTTTACTTCAGAATGGATTTTACCCTCAAAAAGTGATGAATTTCGCAGAATATACCGGGGTGGAGTCCAGGAACTCCAACTCCAAGGAAGGGTGACACTCCTTCTGGCTTTTTCAACATACCCACTCCTGTATTTATCCTGTGTCCACCCATCTGTCAAACTCTTCATCTGCTTTCGAAAAAGCCCACAGGAATCGAACCCTAGCCAACCCGATCTGAGCCTTATATCCACGTGAAAATATGCCCTCCCTCTCATCATTTAATCTGTAGGGCTGATACCACCTCGGGTCTGAGCCTGCCACCTTATTCATTGTTTCCATTCTGTAGGTAGGTGGGAAGGGAGACAACTTTGAACAATAATCTTGCCATGGTGTATAACAGTTACTCCCCTTGATTTGCCTGTTTTGATTGCATGAATTTTTCTCAAGTTAGCCGTTCATTTGATATATCTCAATCTTCAAACAGTTAATATCAAAATCTTGTTCCAATTCCTTTCTCTCCAGGGGCCAACACATTTGAAGAAGCTGCTGCCTACATTCAGATGCAGTTTGAGAACTTGAATAAACGGAAGGATACCAAAGAAATCTACACACATTTCACCTGTGCCACAGACACGAACAACGTACAGTTTGTATTTGATGCAGTCACCGACGTCATTATCAAGAATAACCTCAAGGACTGCGGCCTCTTTTAATGAGACTGAGATTATGTATTATATGAAAAGGTACTTGCTTTATTTGACAATTGCAATTAACCCTAGTGGCAATCCTTATCCATTTACAAGTCAAGTGATGTTTTTCATTGGCGCTCATTGAAGTGGTGTCACCTGGAGCCCATCCGCACAAGTCCAGGTAATCCCTAAATCCTCTGAGGGATTACCTGGACCTTTTTGGTGATTCGGATGAGTTCTCAAGCCATTGCGTCTATTACACAATCTTGTACATTTCATCCCCAGCAGTTGTTTTGAATTAGTATGTCGGTATCTGAAGCCTGCGGTTTTTGCTTTAACACCCAATGGCGATTTAAGCCTAACTTCAAAGGTAGTCTGGCTGTTAATGAAATTCAAACCAGTCAAAACTCAAACCTCTCTGCAGATTGGCCGGATGAGCTGCTTCAGCGCGCTTACTGATTGCTTCGGTTTTGTGGAAACCCCTCCAGCTATTTATATCCAGAACTGCTATCGGTAACTAACCAAGCGAGTGTATCGATCGTAACCTATCAATTGATACACTGGCTCACAAGGATGCCTGGAGCCAACCTTGCCATGTAGTTTAATGTCCATGCGATGAAGTGGCTTCAACATTCATCAATTCACGAGAGGTTTTAATGATGATTAAAGCATCATGGTCAATTTATTCCTCGCTTTTGCCCTCCTCATGATGATCCAAACAATCGTTCGCCTCGTATTTGCTTGGCGGAAAGATCAGATCAAATTAGTCAATTGAGTGTACATTCGGGAAAATTGTTCAATGTAATCACTACATTGTTTATCAGCAGAAAAATTTGCTTGGTGGAAAGATCACTAGGATGATTCAATTTGTGCACTTGTAATATAATATATATTCGTATTAAGTCATTGAGATATTTTTCGTTTTCTCAGGTATGTTGGTTTGAAGAGTGAAAGGCAGCAGGCGAAAAAGTGTACAAGAGCATTCCCCAGATGTTCCTTCATGCCATGAAGAGTGACGCAAGGGACATAACTCTGGAATGGACTGAGTAGGGATTGGAAGCTGTGTATTCTTGATTGATATTGACTGCTTGAGAAGTATCACTTGAAACCTGAAAATTATGAAGAAATAGGCTTCAAGAGAAATCAAAATATTTATAAGCATAAATACAATGTACTGTCTATTATTAAAAAGGTGATCTTATTTTCAGTGAATCATACGTATGTCGCCGAAAATGTTTATATGTTTTTGTAACAATTAAGCCACATTTTATCACCGTGTCGCTATTCAAATTCGACCAAATTTGATTTTGGGTGTAACTTTTAAAAATCATCTGCACACCATGTATTATTAATATTGTATTGTCGTCATTTTCATCTGGTGAAATTCTGATACAGCAAAATGTTTAAGAGGCTGTAGGAGTAGTGAACAAAAATTTTGATGATATTATATATGTTGCATCACTAGTTGGTCTTCAGATATTATTTTGTTGTATGGAAGTTGGATATATTTTTCCTCCAATATTTGAATTAAATTGAATCTTTTGGGCTTTTGATTTGCTTAAATTCAGGGATATGTTACTACATAATTGTGGTTCATAGTACAGTTCTGGTCAACTTAGCATCGAGAAAAAAAATAAGTTTGAGAAATTCATTTTGAACTAATTGCATGTGTAATAAAAGCTGTTGTGATGGTGTTGCTTTTTCGATACAGGTTTGAAAATTTCATGCAGCATCTTTCATGGTACCCCCATGATTTTAAAATGGACTCTGCCAGCTGACCAAATCGGTCCATTTCACTCTGGCTCACCGGGGGAGTCGACAATCGTCCATTGCTTTTGATATTACCATTCTACATTATCCTTTTCGGCGAAAGTAAATGTACATATTTCCATATGTGCATGATGAATAAATTTTACTTAGCATTGAAATCATGAAAGATATTGTAAGAGTATTAGTGTGTAATTATAGATCAGTTTATTATATTTGCTTATTATACTATGATAGACACACATGAAATGTATAGTTTTAATTTTTTTAATATACTTGCCTGGACCACTGATGAGTTCTATAAGAATTACTGAGATTTAATGTGGATGTAATTGTTTTGTACATATTCCTATATCAATGGACCATACATGCATGCAAACATTGCTATAAATTTGTCAGACTTTCTCAACTGTGGTATTGCTTATCCATGTTTGAAAAGGAAGATTTATTCCAAGTCAGCATTGGATGCAGTGGAGAGGAGTGGGGCTTGCAGAAGATTTCAATACTTAATGAAATCAGTTTAAAAATGGGGTAATTGCCACTGATAGGTAAGAAGTATTGTAGAAGATTAACTTGTTTAAGTTTGTCATCACATAAAGTTTAAGACAAATGAAAGCAGGACATGGCGTTTCTCAAATATGACAAAATTCCGTCTAACAGATTTTTGTAGAAAACCTGATTGGTCAGTTTGAATTTTCAAAAAGAAATCTGCTATTTTCATTGGATGGTTGAGAAAGTTGGAAGAACCACCAACCAATCATACAGTTAGTTACAAATGTGTCTCATAAGGTCACATCAAGGTCAATGTTGCCATTCATAGATCAGAGCGGGCATATTTCATAGCTCAATTTGACCAACCAGCGCTCCAGTGCAGCAATGTTCCACTTGACCGAGTCGTTGACTCTTAACATGCATTTAGACAGGCCAGATGGACAAACTGTGCTGTAAAAACAAGCCAGATTTATTTTAAATCTAATATTCTAATGTGTGTCGCAAAATATAGTTTGCTAATGCATACTATAATTTCGGAATTTTATTGTCTGTATGTCAGAAGATATCGGCAAAAAACTGATTAGGTCCATTCACTTCTGGGTAGATCAACAGCAAATCTTGGCAATGGAGACCAAATCTGCGATGCCCAATACCTTGGTGAATTGATGAGAGGCCCGGGGTCCAGTTTTCATCATTTTCGCCAAAAAAAAGTGCCATGTCAAATTCCCTCACCAACCAAATAGGATTCAACTTTTCACATTTGGGACCAGTCATACCCTGTACACTTCATTTCAGAAAGGTAGAAATTAAAAAGGTATTTTGTAATTAACTCTGATCAACGCTTGATTTGTGAAATTTTAGCACCAACTAGGTTAAGAAATGTTCATTGCTGATCTTTTTAAAACTCAGCAGAATACATACAACAGGTGACTCCTATTTTCACTATAAGTAGGGTAAATATTTTCATCCCATTTTAACATATTTAATCAGAAAATATCTAGCTGAGAAAATATTTTGGATGACATTGTTAATTTCTGTTGAAATTTATGTCTATGCGATCAGTCTGCCAAAAGAACTCCTCATACTTCATAATTGTGCATGGAAACCTTGACCAGTGCCTATTATTCCGTATCAGATTTTTTTTTTTTTTTTTTTTTTTGTGCAAAATGCCAGTACTTACAGATTCTGCAATTAACGTTATTCCAAACTTTGTACAGCATATATTTTGACCACAATACTTGCATCTGTGGAACCCCAGATGCAAGATAAATACTTTATGACAATTGTATATATCATGTTCTTCTTGTGCGTAAATCTGGACATTTTAATGGATTCTAGCAACGTAGTGGATGTTATTGATCGAGGTGCAATATGATTAATGACTTAGTATTTCACATCGTCGTGTAGACTTGGAATTAGATGGGGTAGTTCACCGTCACACCATCCAGCAGATATCAGATAATAATGTAATGCAAGTTATGAAAAGTTGCACAGTACACTGGCTAGATCGTAGGCTTTTTGCAGTCTCTCGTGTTTGTAAATCTGTTGATCACTCTCCTAGATTTTGTATTACGAGAGCGATTACTGCATTGCGGGAATCATTTGATCTTGTCGGTATTACTCTCCAATGACTTTTGATTTTCCAGGAGAGTGATCAATAACTCGCCTGGGGGAAATGTGAGGTGAGTGATGAAGGGGGGGGAGCAATCACTCTCCTTAAACACGAGAGGCTGGTTTTCTGGTCAACAGCATCGAGTGGTAATAGGGTCTCTAGTGGGCATATCTTTGGGGAATTTTATAACACAAGATTTCGACCTGCAAGCTCGATGAAAATATCCTATAGACTGGTGCCTATCTTTGAAAACCGTCCTGCATCGATGTATTAAAAAAGCTCACTACAGCACTACCGCTCTGATTCAACTTCTAAAATTATGTCCTGTTTGCAGAGAGTCCCCCATCCTCAAAAAATGAATTTTGAAGTTAGTGGGCTTGCATCAATTCTCTTGCCCTATTCTTTGAAGAGAATAAAATGTGAATTCATAACGGGAATGTGAGTGCTTCATTGGTGTTGACTCATCTCTTCCCAGATTTGTGGTGAGAATGATCAGTGAATATTTACTACATGTTTTACTATGTAACTCAGATCAAATTTGAAGTATTTTCTACTGCATATATTTGTGGGAGGGGGGGGGGGAAGCAATCCTGTGAAATCCTCTGTGATTCCACTTGAGTTCTGTCACATGTCATTAATTGCTTGAATCAAAGTACAATTCTCCTGTTTAGTGTAAGAAATTGATTTCTGGTATTTTTTTGTGTATACATCCTCATCACAACACATTCTAATAACTAATGAACATGCAATGTTCAGTTGGTTTTGATAGAGAACTTATGAAATTGAGGGACTATTTTGTGAGTGATGGAAGACAGTTAACCTATTCTGTAACTCGGTGAAGTCCATATCAATAAATAAATGTTTGTGTACTTTGGGTTTGTGTTCTTTGTTTTCTTGTTTACACCTTGTCATTGGTATTTCCATTTGCATACACTTCACCATCCATAAGATGGCTTGCGAATTGTGTGTCATTATTATTGCGGAGAGATATCCGATACTTTACCGGTTTTCATCGGCGGAGAACAGACTTGAGAAATATGATGAATTACAGGCTTTTCATACTACTTCTGAAACACATTGTCTGAACCATCCCTCCTACAGCGCTTGCTCTATTTATCATCCCTGCCTCCAATAGCGAAAGTTGATCTTTACTACGTTGCTATGACGTATAGGGGAAAACCCACGTACGTATAGTTCAGTTTGAATCCGGCCGAACAACTCCTTTAGTGTTGCACATGAGCGAACTGCTTTTTATATGCTCTGTCCAGATAAACAGGGAAAATAATCTCCAGATAATTCTTTTTAACGCTAGGTCAACAGATGTATTATGCAGACTTGAAAAGTAATCGAAATGTTCGGCAAAGATCTATTTTACTATATATGATGTCACTTCCGGCGATGTGCGCGAAGGCCCCGAATTCAGTCCAAAAATCTGAGTGGGGTATTATTAGACCCCCAGCGAGGTGGTTGTGTCTGAGCTTACAAAAGACACAGACCCTGTTGACGAGGGCCCTTCATGAGGTAAAAGCATTTTGGGAAAGGTATTGCGCCACTATTTCTAAAAACTCTGGCGTTGAATGTATGTCGATATTCAAAAACTCAAAATGTCTTACGGAAGAACTTGATGCTAAAGGTCACATACCGTACAGACATGTATCCACATGGGATTTTTCGACTCGATACTACAATCCCTCATCATGACCTTATTGACTGTCTAAGTTCATTAATAGTATCTGTGTTCAAGAATACTGATAATAGATATATTAATGTAGGAAGCCATAAAGCATTCTTTAGCTCTACTACATACAAGAGGTATCATTCATGGGATGTTTCTTTGTTTATAGAGTTGCTTGAATTTCTCATTAAAAATATCTATGTGAAATTTGGCAACACAATATATCAACAGCATATAGGTATTCCAATGGGTACTAATTGTGCACCCCTGTTGGCTTTTCTCTTATGAATATGACTATGTGCAGGCGCTTTCAAAAACTGATCCATTCAAAGCCGGTTCCTTCTCATTCACCAAACGCTATAAAGATGATCTTCTCGCTGTGGATAATCGCTATATAAATGACGCAGTGAAGGATATATATCCACCTTCACTGGATTTGAAGGAAACTACAGATAGCCCTACATGCACATCATATTTAGACCTATATCTCTATAAAAATGAAGCAGGCCTTCTCTCTCATCGACTGTATGACAAAAGAGATGATTACAATTTTGACATCGTAAACTATCCCTTTCTGGAGAGTAATATTCCAGTGGGACCTGCATATGGCGTATACATATCACGCCTAGTAGCATTTGCTAGATCCTGTGTTAAATGTGACGATTTTAATCAACGTCACAAAACATTGTTGCAGTAACTAGTGTCTTGTGTGAAAAAGAATGTTCATATCCGTAGCACCTTTTTCTCATTGATCATTGCTTTGAATTGGAGCGATGTGCAAGAGGTGGGAAAAATTGACGACGTCTGACGACTAAAAAGCAACCATATGACTCTACAGGAGAGTATCTCTCCTCACCTCACATTCAGATCCGAGAATACGGTGGATTTTCGGACGTAGCCTTAGTATCTCAGCAGCGCTTTCAATGCAGCTGTTGATGTGGAGACTATGAAGTATCCATACACTAGCCCGGGAGCTGTTATGCCAGATCAGCTCAAACAAATAACTCATCAATAATGGACGTGCATCGTGGACGTCAACATTTGGTAAACCTGATGGTAAATGCAAGAATACCCAGAAAAACTAACCTGTAATGCAGACATGGCGTGGTATCTGATGAGTAGAAATAAAACACTGCTGCAATATGTCAAATAGACAAGGACCCTCAGCTGAAAGGCCACGCTGATGCAATTAGCGCAGTGAAGCATTTGCTCAATTAATTGCCAGTAGTATAGAAAGTGGATTTCGAGTCGTTGACTCGTCACTGCGCATGACGTCACTTGAGGTCATGAGAAGGTGTGCGCAGGAGTGTTCTGCGCAAATGTATGACGTCACCTCGGGTCTGCGTGAATCGGGCGTCACCTTGGCACATGTATCCCTCCGCGGTGATGCGGTCTGGTGGTGATGCCGTCTGCCTCCGCGGACCAAAAGTAGTCCCAAATACGTGGGGTTTTCGTGAGAATGTTCAGCAATCTGTAGGGACCGCTAGTGGACTGATTGGGTCGAGTGAGGTATCAATATGAAGCATACGTGAGGGAGTATCTGACGGGCTGGGTGTGACGTGGAACTGACGTCATTCTGCGCATGCGCAGTAGAGAAAGGGTATGGAACTAAACGTTTTGGGGTCTAGGTGGGCCACTAGAGGGCCGATTGGGTCGAGTGAGGTATCAATGTGAAGCATACGTGAGGGAGCATCCACCTGGACTAGTGTATCATTCGTTGTCAACATTCTGCGCATGCGCAGACAGGGAATTGTGGGAAAAGGGTACGGAAATGGACGTTTTGGGGTCTAGGTGGGCCACTAGTGGGCCGATTGGATCGAGTGAGGTACCAGTGTGAAGCATTCGTGAGGGAGCATCCACCTGGACTAGTGTGTCGTTCGTTTTCAACATTCGGCGCATGCGCAGACAGGGAACTGTGGAAAAAGGGTATGGAAATAGACGTTTTTGGGTCTAGGTGAGCCCCTAATGATCCTATGGCGTCGTACGAGGTCTTATTTTGAAGCTCTCGTGAGGGAGCATCCGCCTGATCCGTGTGTCATTCGTTTTCAACATTCTGCGCATGCGCAGACAGGGAATTGTGGGAAAAGGGTATGGAAATAGACGTTTTGTGGTCGAGGTAGGCCACTAATGGTCTGATGGAGTCGAGTGAGGTATCAATGTGAAGCATATGTGAGGGAGCATCCGCCTGGACTAGTGTGTCGTTCGTGTTCAACATTCTGCTGCGTAGGTCCCGTGGTTTGGTGGGTCTGCGCAAGTGTGTGACGTCACTTCCGGTTTCCAGAATGACCTCCGAACACAGAAGAGTTCTAATTTTTCCTTAGACCTTGGACGTATGGAATGCATGTACTAGAACATCCGGGACCTCTTCGACATCCGGGACCTTTTCAACCTGCAGGTACTCTTCAACACGCATGCGGGTTTTCCGGATCCAGGTCAAAAGGTCAAAGGTCTCCCTTCCGGCAAGGTTCGGCCCTCTCTGGGCCAATATATAGCCTTTATCCGCCCTCCCGAAGCCTCCATGGAATGCACAATGTCCCCCACAATATTGCCTCCACTCGCCATCTTCCTGGTCTTTACCCGCACCTCGAACCTCACTTCACTCCACCTGTTGTAACTTGTAACTCCTCGTCAAATGCTGGAATGCCCGCTTTCAACCTAGACCAAAACATGTACTTGGTCTGTGGGCTGATTTCATTGGCTCTCTATTTTACTGCAGCGGGTGGTTGGGTGGGTTCAGGTTCCTGTTGCTTCAATGCATTTTGCTGAGAAGCAACAGGAACTTGACAATGTGATGTCTAGCACTGTAATATCACTTGTCTTTATTGCACCATGTAAGCGTCCTGTCTGTGTCTTGTGCGCTGTCCTCGGTGTTTTATAGGGTGGATGGAGGGTGTCTGGTTCCATGATGCTTCAAAGATTTCTTCTTTGAAGTAGCAGGAACACAACTGGGCTGGGTGGGGCTTAGTTGGTTCGTCGTGATATAGCTGAAATATTGTTGAAAGCGACGTTAAATTCTATTCACTCACTCACACAAGACAGGGTTTTTTTTTGTGAGATCTCATTTTGTTTTTTATTCAACAATAACTAACAACAACAACGTGAGAACAACAACAACGTGAAAACTGAAGCCCAGCACAGTGGGCTTGTACATTGAAATCGATAGAACTTAAGCCCAGAACAGGGGGCTTTTCGTGAAAGAACTTAAGCCCAGAATGGGGCTTGTGCATTGAAATGATGGGCGGCCCAGTCATATACGAGTACATCGCGGTCCTCGGCCTTGGGGTACTTGTCAAACATCTGTACGATGGTAGATAAGGTCCTTCCCCGGCATCGATGGTACAGGTAAAACAAGCAATATTGTCCGCACACGCTACTGGTCAGGCTTTGCAACGTTTGACTGTTCCAACACCACGCCTCTGTGCCTTGATCCATGAAGTCTGTTAAATCGGGATGGAGGGGTGGCAGGCCGTACGGGTCAACGTATTCGCCCTGCTGTTCTGTCAAGTACACGGCCACCCAATGTTCACCGGGCCGATCCATCGGGTCCGTGTTGAGAACGTAAGCAGCAGGATACATACGGTCTAATGGGAACACATCTCGGGCGAACACCCCTTGAAAGACCATACGTGCCCCTGGGTCATTCTCCAGCACGGTGGTTATCTGGTCTGTATCCATGTTAGGTGGCAAAGTCACACAAGACGTTGCGCGCCTTGTCCACTTGAATGATGTCAAACTCGGCGTAGCAGATCACATTTACGGTGCTCCGGAGGGCTCGTGCAAAGTGGATTTCCAACCGTAAATTGCCTTGCGTGGCCAGGGCCACCTGATGGTCGTTCTCTAAGGTGGGGGTCAGATCGAAACAGAACAACGTGTATCCGTTCGCGTAGTCCTCCCGACTGATCATATTCCCTTCGTCCTGGTTGATTTGACCGGTGGCTGTAAACAGGCTCTGATAGGCTCGAATTAAATTCGCGCGCTCAAAGTTCGATGTTAAGGCCGTGGCTGGGGACCTGTTGTCTATCAACATGCAGGGCCACAAAATGGATGCCGAAATGTTTAAAGTCAAACGGGTTCTCTGGGTAGGCTCCGCTGAAACTGGTATTTTCCACACAGTCCAGGAACAGGTTTTCTTTGTTGGCACACTTCGGATAGGGTACTGGGCTGGTTTTGCTTCCAAGGCTTTGAGGTGTCCCAATTGAATGGCTGGATTCGGTTTCACTTTTCGGACATACAGGACTGCGTCTTGTATGACAATCTTATAGTCAGCTGCATGCCCCTCTACGTTAGTGGCCATCAAGGCGAAGGTCGGAGGCGCCCGTATTAGTTGGATTTTGATGGGGATCTTGTTCAAGAGATACCGGTCTTGCATGAAAATGTCTGCGTGCAGTCGACCCATGACATCCACCGAGACGCTGTTCGCGGTAAAAGCCTTCCGTTTGTTATATCCCAATGTCTCTGCACTGGGCTGTGTCCTGGTAGAATAAAGCGGCTGTCAGCTGAGATTTTTTAGCCTCTCGTCCATACGACAACAGCGTCTCGATGTAGGCCCGATAGGGGTACGTGTTGGTGGAGTCACTGATGAGTTTGTCGCTGAGAAATATATCCACCTGTTGAAACATAGAGTGCAGCCAGAGATTCGTCGGGCCCACCGTTGCTTGGTCGACGATTCTGGAGCCATCCCCATTGACGATCTTGGCTTTCACATTCAAGTATGTATGGGCTAAATCCACATAGGCCATACCCGCATTACTGATGGTGAACTCGATGGGCCCTGTTTCGTTGATTCTGGAGAGCGGGAGATGCTCCACCCATAATCCTTGTTCGGCACTGGTGGCGGGGCAGGACTCTGCGTGGATTAAGGACATGTTTTAAGAAAAGATATCCTGGGTCTTCGATGCACGTCGTCGCTGGGTCGGTCGTCGACTGGTGCATGGTCTCGGTGGTGCAGGTCTTTTATTCCCTACGGTGCATTGTGCTTTGGCGATCAAGATGCCTCCGGCCTCTTTGGCCCGCCGTTTCAAGGCTTCTTTGGGCACCGTACCACCCAAGACATCACCGGCGACTTGCAGTCCACTGCGTATGGCTTGTTTGCTGATTGCTTTCACCCCCCGCGTCACCAAGGGCAGGAACGTTTTGACGATGCTCCCGAGTATGTTCCCCAGCCCATGTCCTCGTTGCATGCGTGCACCTGCAAATACCGGCAGGCCACCTCCGGCCTGTTGGGCATAATAGTCCATATAGCTGCGTGCATCGCACTCGTAAGGGTAAGACCTTCATTATACAAAGTGGGGAGAACGTGCTTGTCGAAAATGAAGTGTCAGCACCACTTTCCCTCGTTCGAATGCCACCGGTCGTCCCGTATCATCTCTTATATCCACCGTGATAGTGTTGATGTCGGTTTATCATACGGGTAGGTAGAGCATGTGGGTGAAACTGTGGGTGATTTCATCTCCATACTTTTTTTTAATGGGACCACCCATAAAAGAAGTGTGTTGATATCGCCCACGTTGTGGTTGTCGACCACGTCCGAGTAGACGTACAGTCCGTACATACCCGACTTCATATCCATCACACATTAGAAATCGAATCTGGCAGATACCAAAAACCAATTATTCCAAGAGAATTGCGTACTTGCCAGTACTGTGTGGACTCTGTTGGAGATGAAATTCATTTTGTAATGTGCTGCTCCAACAATGCAGATCTCAGACATTCCCTATTCCGGGATTTATCCATTGATGTTCCGAACTCTATGTATCATATCCAAAAGGTATTCACTAAACTTCTACAATGTGACACATTTAAGACCACCAAACTCTTCGCAAAATTTATTTCTGAGGGTTTTAACAGGAGAAGTCCTTCCAGGTAATAGCACTGGCTGTTAGGTATCTTGTTACTCATGTTTTCACTTTGTATTACTATTTCTTGTAGTACACTGAACTATTGTGTGTTTGATATGGTTTCTCGGCCATAACCAATGTGAATTGTGTTAGTGCCAATAAAGAATTGAATTGAATTGAATTGAATTGAATATCCATCGGAATCTGGCCATGGTCCTCGGGTGGACCCGTGGAGGTCGGGTGAGCGAGACCCAGCATTTGCTGTAGGATAGGACTCAGTACGACACTCACGTTGGCGGTGAGGGTGATCTGTGCCTTGTCGTTGTGTGCGTTGTAATCGAAGTCCACGTGATTCTTGAAGGGAAAGGTTTTGATGGGTTTTGAAGTATTCGTGACCTCCCGCAGAGCCGTATAATGCAACAATCTTGTCAACCCCTGTATGAACTCCTTGGACGAAACGTATTGGCCTTCGGGGAGGGTGAGTCGGGTGTCTTTTCCTTCGTAGGTCACCTCGTACCACACTTCATTGGCTCGCACATTGTACCACGAGTAAGGGTATTCGATATCCACGAGGCCACATTCCCATCGTTCAGGTAAATGCAACGGTTGCGGTAACTGGGTCACGTACTTGGCCAAGGTGTTGTCAGGAAACACATCCAGTGAACTGTTACTGGGCAGGGTGAGGTAAAACATGGTGACTGAGCTGTCCTGCTGCTGCTGTTGGTTTTAATAGGTGTTCCAGGCTTTGGGAGGTTGTGTCCGGCGTCGTGTTCGTCGCGGTGACTTGCTACGTGTCATGGCTCTGGAGATGTGGTGTGTCTTGATCAAGGGTGGTTGTTTAAAGGAGTAGAAAGAAGGTGTCCGTCGTTGTGGTGTTTTGGGTGGTGACTCCGGTTCCCACTCAGCTTCCCAGGAAGGTAGTGGGCCACTCGGCGATTGCTCGGTCCGCTGCATCCAGGCCCAGCGCTGGGGGTTCCCCACCAATTCCTGTGGTACATGCATGTCTTTCAAGCCTTGAGCAAAGACCTCCCATCCTCGAGGATCCGTGTGCGACCTGCGTTGACGCATCAGGTCATTCACTAAATCCGTCATGTGGGTACCGGGGACCACCTGATTCTGTACCAGGAGTTCACCTTTATCATTCCAAGTCCTGTTAGGATTCTGTTTCATCCGTTGTAATACCAGGCCAGCTTGTTTCTTGAATGATGCAGGTACACTCTTCAGGACGTCGTCTTCGACCCACTGTGTGGCTCTGGGTGGTACCCTTGGAAATGGCGGCTGTTGGAGCGGTACTGAGGTCGGCGGTGTGTCGCGTGGTGGTGATGGTGGTGGTGGTGGTGCTGGGGTAGAGAGGGTTTTGTATTGGTCCGTTGAAGCGTTTCATTGTACCGTTGTACTTTCTCACTGTCGCTTAACCCCGGTTTTTGTAAGATCTGTTGCATCTCTTCATCGAGGGTGTTTATGGTCTTCACCGTAGGTGGGACAGGGTAGGCCGATTGGAGGTTTTGAAGGAACCGTGGTTCGACGAGGACTATTATTTTCGTGTGGTTCATTGTCGGCCGAATAGTCCACCCAATACTGGACCCAACACGGAAGCGGCCAACGGTGCTAAGATGGCCCGAGAAAGCCGCCTTTCTGTAACACCTTTTTCTTTTGTGTTTGAGACACTCGCTTCTGGACTAGGGTTCGGAGACCTGTCTTATGCTTGGCCAACTTGGTCTTCTGAGCCGGAGTCAGTGGTTCGTTGCCTTTTAACAGGTTGTATCCGATCTCGCACAGACAGCATACACGGTCAGGGTCCGCACCGCGTACAATGGTTCGGACCAACTCGGGTGGGGCCGTCTTCAATACACGGAGCGTCGAGGCGTGCTTCCGTACTCGCGCAGACATCATGTACAACTGATGCTAGAACCCACAACTCTGCTCTTTTTATCCACCTACCTCCTAAATATTGAACAGAGACAAAGTCAACCATGATGTGGTATTTATTCTTTTTATCATCCCCATCATCTAACACACACACCCAAGCTGGGGGAGCCACTGTGGGTGTGTTTACATTATTTTTGCATGTACACGTGGTGGGTCTCTCCGGAAAAGATTCCGGTCTGTAGTCGAAGGTGATCGGGGGTGGCTTGCTTGAGGTCGAAGAGCATATACCCATGCTGAGGTGTTGTCGCATCTTTGAAGGCTTCCAACGCAAACAGTGTGCGGCCGGGATACATTTGTCTCGCCAGGTGCAGCAGTTGGATAGTATCTCTCGGGTTTTTGAAGACAACCAGGTAGTGGGCATTTAAGCTGATATTCCGATGTTCTTTGTTTTTACTGAACAGATTCTGCACAATGTAGATTATGCTGAGCCGGCGATGATGGCTGCCTTTGGTAAAGAGTTGAGTGACCCGCGCATCCGTCTCTGCCATGAGATCACCCAGAACCACCAATGTGTCCGGTTCCAAAACGGCCAGGTTGGGTAGGCCTTCCACGAACGTGATGTGGGGCATTGCTGCATACGCTTCCTACCATTCTCCATAACACCACACGACTCGGGCAATAGGTCGGGTGATCATGCTGTCGGCATGTTGAAGGAGCTTCCTGACGAAGTCCGTTTTGCCGGAACCCGTCGGTTCTGCAATGACGCAAGTGAAGGGATTCTGCCACCGAGGGTCCATGGTTGGAGCTGTATGCGCTGTCGTGGTAACCCGCTCTTGTGAACTGGAGTGGTGGTGGTTACAACGTCAGTCGTCGATAGGCTTTCACTGTGAGTGATGAAATCCGATGGGTTTTCAGACGTAGTGGATGTACTTGGTGTAGGTGTTGACTGTATACTTGGTGTGGAGCTCGATGTGGCTTGTACACGTGGTGTGGTGGTGGTGATGACTGGGCTCGTTTCGATCACGGAGGTGAGTTCTAAGTTGGTTAAGTAGAGTGCTGACATAGGCTATGTCGTAAAACACACCTCCGTACAACACACTCAGCAGGGTTAGCAATATCACCACAAAACCCACTTGCGTTTTGCGCGTTTTGGGAGACGCTGTGTTCAGAGGCAGCTGCTGTTTGTCCATAGCACCGTGGTCGAACTTGGAATGAAGGATGACGGTAGTGGTGTCTGGTTTTATAGTCGTTTCACCTGGTTGGCCGCGACCCAGGAATTGAAGGAACTGGGCCAGCCTTGCCATTTGACGAAATGAAATAGATTGCCACGTCGGCGTTCCGTTTTCAAAATCTGCTCCACTGTGTAGTAGTCTTGCTTTGTTTTTACGACAGGCTGTAATTCCGTCTCGTAAAACGTCCCTAGCAACGGCTCCCCTTGAAGATCTGCTGTCGGGGTAGGCGCCGTTTAATCAGGAAGTGCTCATCGCTCCAGTTGGGCAAGTAACATTTCTCAAATTGACCTTTGACTTTACTGATCCGTACAGGGTCCCCGACCTTGAACACCTCCTTCGGCGTTCGCTGCGATTGCCTGGGGTACAAGACACGCCTGATTTGGGCTTCATTGCGTTGGGTGACGGTAATGGGGGCTCTCTCTATAATCCGGTGATAGGCTCGATTGTATCCACTCACAAGATTCGGGAGAACATCGATGTACCGCCTTGTATTCTTATAGGTGAAATATTTATACATGCGGCCTTTGAATGTCCTGTTGAACCTTTCCACAACAGAAGCCTTGGTCTCGTTGTACGTATGGAAGAAAAACACCTTCTGGGTTTTCAGAAACTGTTGGAACGGTCTGTGGAGGAATTTCGTGCCTTCGTCGGTTTGCAAATACAAGGGTTTGCACCCGGTCTTGAAGATGTCCTTGAACGCCGCTATGAGATTCGCCCCCGTTTTCGTCCGGATTGGTACCACCCACGCATACTTCGACAGGATATCGATGCACGTCAAGATATACCGATTCCCATCGTTGTGTTTGGCAAAGGCGCTCATATCGACCAAATCCGCTTGCCACTGGGCATCTAGCCCTCCCACGATGACCCGGTTCCGTAGAAAATGGCGACGGACAGATCGATGTAAGGTATAGGTGTCTTGTGTTTTTAACCAATCTCGGACTTGGGCACGTTGTATCCCCTGGGGTTTGGCCGCTCGATAGAGAGCCGACAATGCACTATAGGCCGCCGGACTGTCGGGACTGTAGTATAAGTTATCCAACACCTTCTCCCAGCTCTTCATGGTGACAAATGATGATGGCTCTATCGTTTATTTATAACGGGTATATCTTGGGCCGGAGTTTCTTTCTGACTTTCTTCGTTGGCTTCTGCCAGCACATTGTCCATGTTAAATGACCAGTCCAACCTCGTCTGATGACCGCTCTTCCTCCGTAACCACTTGATCCACATCTACCATGGCATCTTCTTATGCAAACCATAGAACAGGGTGAAGGGTAAAATGCACTGTACCCCCATCTAGCCGAGCCAATTGAGCAAAGAATAGGCCGTGTCGGATGTACACATCGTGACACAAGTGGATGAGGTCGCCGTCCAGTTCATCAGACAACATCCGTTTGAATTTGGTCCAGCCCTCCCGGGACAGACGAATGTGAGCCGGGCACGGTTGTGCAGGTTCTGCATCACAGATGTCTCCCACCTCCTCCATGATATCGACCTTGTTTTGTTTTAAACTCATTTTATTGCATTTTAACAAAAGGATTGGGGACAAGTTCTTTCAACTTATTTTCCCCTCTCCTACATCGACCTTATCCGCATAGACGTGCAAGAAGACCTCGGGGGTCAAGCTGAGAAACGCCCGTATTATATGCCCCATATATATATATATATGTCATGGTCAGTACGTGAATGGTACAAGATTTGAGAAAAAGTTGATGACGTGAGATCAAAGGATCGGGTGGTCATGTCACTGGGCTGACTGAGTCTAGCCGGATAATCAATGGCATCGTCGTCTGCCTCCGCTTCATTGCTAGGTTTGGTAATTTGTTCATTGGGTTTTGCCGCCGCTTCACTCAGGGCAGCTGACCGCTCGTCCGGTGTAAACAGCTGGTCCACAATAGGCACCATTTTCTCGAAGGCTGTCCACAGATCGGGGTCTAGGGTAATAATAATAATAATAAATTCTTTATTTCGAGAGGGTGACACAATCAGTTTACATAAACTAAAGGAATTTTAGCGGAGCATATTTACAAATGTACATAGTTGTTTCTTGAAAGAGTTCACAGACTTGGCTTCCTTTATGGACTGGGATAGGCTATTCCAAATTATTGGGCCAGAGTATCTCAAACTTCCCTTGAAGTATTCGGTTCTGCATGTAGGTATATATAATTTATTTGTGGTGGTTGATCTTAAAGTTCGCTTTGAGACTTGAGCAGTGTTCAGAAATAATTTAGATATAGTAGAGTTTGGCATGCAATTGAGACTTTTATAGATCAAAATAGCTTTCTGAGTAAATATTCTTTCGTATATGGTTATGCAGTTCAGTTGTTTGATGAGGGGGAGAGAAGGGGCGGTGGAGTCTGCATTCATTATGATTCTGGCAGCACGTTTTTGAAGCCGGTGAACTCTTTCAAGAGACATTTCAGGAGCATTCCCCCAGATAGTGATACAATAATCTATATGAGGCTGTACATATGATGAATAAAACATTTGTTTAGCTTTCCGAGATAAAATATGTCTATTTCTATACAGCAGGCCTATTAATGTAGAAATTTTCTTTGTGACAACATCCGCATGCAACTTCCATGTAAGAGCACTGTCTATATGGACACCAAGCAACTTAACTTCATCAACATTCTTGATAGGTTGTTGGTCTAGAACTATGTTGAATGTCACAGAGTCCATGTGATTCAGTTTCTGAGAACTGGCAATAAGCATGGCCAATGTTTTCTCAAGGTGTATAAAGGGGGCGGGAGAGTGGTCGTGGGGAAAGAGTGCACGCTCTTGATCTCGACTGCTGGTCTGACGCGGGTTCGAAACCCACCGAGGACTTCAGGATATTAAAAATATCCCCGCTCACAGCTGGGCTGATCAGTGTCCAGGGTAAAAGGAACTGTGGGCACTCTCGTGTCCTGGCACATGTAGGCACCGTCGTGATATGACTGAAAAAATGTTGAAAACGACGTTAAATCCTACTCACTCACTCACTCACTCAGGGTGTATAATCAGTCTATTATCTGCACACCACTTGCGAGTCCTTTCAAGGTTGTTGTTTAAAGCTATTTGTACTTCCTGGACAGTTTTACCTGACCTACTCAATGTGGTATCGTCAGCAAACATTTCAATGGTTGTAGTTGAGTCTGCATTTTCTAATAGTAGATCATTCACATAAATAATAAACAAAAGTGGACCAAGTATAGACACCTGTGGCACGCCTGTTGATATTTCATTTGGGTTTGATGTAGTGTTTCTAATTTCTACTGTTTGTTGCCGATTATGTAGGTAAGATTCCATCCAGTGAAGCCTCGCCTAGGGTCTTGGTAACGGCCCAGGCGTGGGAAGAAGGGTCCACGGTGTACGTAGATGGCATTGTCTATGTGGATGAGGTTTCCGTCGAGCTCACGGCTCAACAACCGTTTAAATTTGGTCCAGCCGTCACGGTATAGCGTAACCGTATTCGATACAGTCTCAGCGCGCGACCAGCAAACATCACCACGGTCTTCCACGAGGGTGACTTTATCTTCATAGACGTGTAACCCCACCCGGGGTGTAAGGGGAAGGATGGCGCGTAGAACTGGTGACATGGTTGACCCAATAGCGAGCGGTGAATGACACACACTCTCACTGTCTCTCGTATTTATGGTCAGGTCCCTCGGTGACAAGGTTGATGCAATGACGATCGGTGAATGACGCACACTGTGACTGCCCTCGTATATATCGGTTGCACATAAGCGCATCTGTGGAGGCTCTGAAGAGCCGTTCTTTTTCTGTCGTTGTCATTGCCATAGCGTCAGGGTCAATAGGGCAAAGACCATTACTAGGCCAACGAGCCGTCGCTGGTTCCGGCGTGAGCGCTCGTGGTCCATAGTCCGGGCATCAAGGATGGCTGTCATAGTCCAGTAGTGATGAGTGATAGCACACCTCTCCATCGTGTGCACTCTATCGAGGACCGCTTCTGTGAACTCTTTCAGGATCTGGCGTCGCCCCTCGTTGTCGTCGCCATCTGCAAACATGGACCGAACCACTGCTCGGTAACCCGTGAGTGAATTAACCACGGTCGCATGCTGTAAAATGTGAGTCGCACAGGTCCGTCATGGCTCTGCAACCGTAAGAATGGGGTGTGGGATCCAGAGGGACGTGTTTTATAGACCATGTCACACATGCGCGCCTATACGTAGCTCTACGGGTGTAGTCCGTGATACGTACTATTCTGATGGGTTAGTCCAAAAGAGAGAGCAACAACAACAAAGATTACAGGTCAATCCTTTTATTATGCGTGAATCGGGCGTGACCTGGATAGGAAACATGATAGGAAAGCATGTACAGACCTGTCTGTGGGGTTTCCCCCCCAGAATTTCGCTGACGTCCGTGTCTTCATCCGGGCACTTCACCTCCGCGCCTGCATCCGGGTATGTATGAGGTTCTTGAGGAGGCGACTGCATGTAGTGAGCTGTATGTGTCTTTTTTTCGCTGACATCCGTGTCTTCCTCCGGGTACTTGACGTCCGCGCCTGCATCCGGGTATGTATGAGGTTCTTGAGGAGGCGACTGCGTGTAGTGAGCTGTCTGTGGGTTTTTTTTGCTGACGTCCGTGTCTTTCATCCGGGCACTTGACGTTCGCGCCTGCATCCGGGTACTTCTATGTAGGTGTATAAAATGTCCCGGATGTAAAATCCACTGCACACACACACACACACACACGCGTGCAATGCGGCTCAGTCATACACCAGTACATCTCGGTCCTCGAGTTGGAGGTAGATGAACTGAGTGTGGTAAAAATAGATCACCAGCAAGCCTGCTATAAAAGTGAAGCGGCCTGGCCGTTTCATCCGACACTGTCAACCACCAAGATGTTCACTTGCACAACTTGCCAGAAGCAGTTTACTCGTCTAGATAATTTATGACGCCACGAGACCTCCACCCACAACGATGCACGGTATACTTGTATAACCTGCGCACGGTCATTCAATCGGGAGGATAATTTACTGCGCCACGAAGGCCCATTCCACGAGGGGACGATGGAACAACGTAACGATTGGAACGACAAACCACCCAGTCAGTTAGACGGCATCAGCGTTTGATTCATACCCCGTCTCTACGGTTTGGGCGACAACTTCCCACTAAAGAGGCACCCAGGAGGGTCAGACCCAGTGAAGATGAGCCCGGGAAGACGAATGCCACTGGTGATGCGATCACAGAGAGCCCGCCTATACCCACAGTTCAGAAGAGCCTAGATATCCAGCCAGTCCCTAGAATTACTGTTGCCAGTCATACGCCTGGCGACATCGAACATTTTCTGGAAGATGCAGTGGATGTTCCTATCGATCTGTTACAGGACGCCCATCCAGTGAGTGACATCTATCGGCGCCAATGGCCCATGATACGGCACGTTTTCCACCGTGATCGCCCTATTCAAGATGTCTACAATTTCCCACTGACCGACCTCGCCCGTCTACCCAGCTACGTGGAAGCCATCTTTAATGACCAAGCTACGGTCTTCAGATTGAATGTTACTTTCGGGTACATCTTATGTCACAAAGAGACGGGCCAGTTACGGTATTATTATGCCAGTAATAACATCCATGTGTTTGACAAACCGTTCACCATCATTACCCGGGCGTCGCTAGAGACGATGCTGGAGAAACTGGACACCGGGGATTCCTTGAGATGGGCACAACGTCAACGCCCCAACGCACAATGGGTCGTAGAGAGGGTGACCAATGTTACGTTCTTCGTTACCAAACTGACCAATCAGTAAACACTTGTACCTAATGTGACGGTGCGTTAAATAATAAAACAAGGTGTTTGATATTTCAATGTGTTTTGCTGTGAACATACTAAACATACCCAGGGCGGCTCCCCCAGCCTGGGTATGATGTAACATTGGGGGTAATAAACTGTATAAACATTGCTGAACTTGTTGTTATTCACGACAACCGCTTTCCGCTATACTTGGATGAAATATATACCCCGATGTGATATAGTGCCCTTACACACTTCTGAAACTTCCCGGATAATCCGCGCGCGCTGCGGCCGAGCCGGGCTCGGAAAAACCCGGATGTTGAAGAGTACCCGGATGTTGAAAAGGTCCCGGATGTCGAAGAGGTCCCGGATGTTCTAGTACATGCATTCCATACATCTAAGGTCTAAGAAAAAAATAGAATTCTTCTGTGTTCGGAGGTCATTCTGAAAACCGGAAGTGACGTCACACACTTGCGCAGACCTACCAAACCACGTGACCTGCGCAGCAGAATGTTGAACACGAACGACACACTAGTCCAGGCGGATGCTGCCTCACATATGCTTCACATTGATACCTCACTCGACACCATAGGATCATTAGTGGCCTACTCCGACCCCAAAACGTCTATTTCCATACCCTTTTCCCACAATTTCCTGTCTGCGCATGCGCCGAATGTTGAAAACGAACGACACACTAGTCCAGGCGGATGCCGATCATTAGTGGCCTACCTCGATCCCAAAACGTCTATTTCCATATCCTTTTCCCACAATTTCCTGTCTGCGCATGCGCCGAATGTTGAAAACGAACGACACCCTAGTCCAGGCGGATGCTTCCTCACGAGAGCTTCACGTTGATGTAAACAAGAGAGAACAAAGACCCAAAGTACAAATAAAAAATTCAGTTCTCGATCAAAACGAACAATGTGTAGTGATGAGGATGTATACACAAAAACAAATACCAGAAATCAATTTCTTACACTGAACAGGAAAATTGCACTTTGATTCAAGCAGTTAATGACATGTGGCAGTAGGAAATACTTCACATTTGATCAGAGTTACATAGATATACATGTAGAAAATTTTCACTTATCTTGGAGATGACAGCCAACAATACTGAAGCACTCCTCGTAAGTAGTAGGTAAAGGCGATTTAAAGTCCCATTGACCTCAGAAATTTGCATATTTTGTGGAGGTCACGTGGAGGTCACACAGCCAATCAGAAGCGAGTATTTTGACCTCTGACCAAAAAGCTACCTCCAGCACAGGAGAGTTCCAAATTTGCATATCACGTGACCCAGGTCAAAGATGTATTCATCCGCGGTGATGCGGTCATGTCTGGCGGTGATTCGGTCTCGGGAAAAAGCTTCCGCGGAGAAAAAGTAGTCCCTAGATAAAATGGTCCGATGGGGTCAAGTGAGGTATCAAAGTGAAGCTTATGTGAAGGGGCATCTAATGGGCTGGGTGTGGGGTTGACATATCGGCCTTCTGCGCATGCGCGGTGGCCCAAGGGCATGAAAATAGCCTTTTTGGAGCTAGGGGAGCCCCTAATGGTCGAATGGGGTCGAGTGAGGTATCAACGTGAAGCCTAGGTGAAGGGTATTTGATGGCTGGGTGGGTGCATGTAAAATTTTTCCTGAAAAAAAAAAAAACGGAACTCGGACTTTATCGAAAAATCCGGGAAAATACCTATATGGGGTATGGGGGATATATAGGTCGCCGGGCTTAACGGGGCTCGCCTATCAATAGAGTTATCTCCCCCTAGTTCCAGGGTGGGTGTATGTAAAAATTTTCCTGAAAAAAATACGGAACACGGACTTTATTCTAAATTACGTGAAAATGCCTATATGGGGTATGGGGGTATAGGACCATCCTGGGAAACCTACTTCTCGACATTTGCGGTATAGGTTGTGGGGTCTCGTTTTCTTAGTCTCGTCAAGACAAACATGATAAGAAGTGTCCCGGAGCGAAACGGTGAAATTTTTGAAAAAGTACGATATAGCCCCATATAGGCCCATACTGGGGTATAGGACCGATGTTTGTACCCCTGGGAAACCCACTTCTCGACATTTGCGGTAGGGTTGTGGGGTCTCGTTTTCTTAGTCTCGTCATTTAGAACACGATAGGAAGTGTCCCGGAGCAAATCGGTGAAATTTTTGAAAAAGTACGATATAGCCCCATATAGACATATATATATAAATATATAGTCCCATACTGGGGGTATAGGTTCAATGTTTATCCCCCTGGGAAACCTACTTCTCGACATTTGCGGTAGGGTTGTGGGGTCTCGTTTTTCACGTCTCGACATTTAGAACATGATAGGAAGGGTCGCGGAGCGAATCGGTGAAATTTTTGAAAAAGTCACCATGGCCTATACTGCATGGCTATGGGTGTATAGGGCCATACGGGGTGGACATGTTGGAGTCTAGGTGAGTCCCTGGTGGTCCAATGGGGTCGAGTGAGGTCTTATTTTGAAGCTCTCGTGGAGGAGCACTTGACTACACTAATGGTTCGTCCGTGTTCAATAGTCTGCGCATGCGCAGACTGGCTCGTAGTATAGAAAGTAGGCATTTTGGGGGGTATGTGGGTGTGTGTTTTGGGGTTAGAGATGGGCTATTCACGGTTCGAATGGGGTCGAGTGAGGTATCGATGTGAAGCATTCGTGAAGGGGCATCTGATGGGCTGGGTGTGGGGTTGAACTATCGGCCTTCTGCGCATGCGCGGTGGCCCAAGGGTATGAAAATAACCGTTTTGGGATGTAGGGGAGCCCCTCATGGACCTATGGGGTCGAGTGAGGTATCAAAGTGAAGCCTAGGTGAAGGGGCATCTGATGGGTTGGGTGTGCGGTAGGAATATCATTCTGCGCATGCGCAGATGCAATGCGGAGCTCTCGTCCAATCAGAAGCGAGTATTTCAAATCCGCCACGGAGCTCTCGTCCAATCAGAAGCGAGTATTTTGACCCGGTGCATTATGGGACATATCCAAGATGGCGGCACGTATGTTCAAGATGGCGGCACATCCGGTGTCGAAAACTGGCCATTTTGTCGGGATGTGGTCACCTAGTGTCGAAAACTGGACCCTGTATGGGTCCCGCTAGACGTTTTGGAGCTAGGGGAGCCACGAATGGGCCAATGGAGTCGTATGAGGTATCCATGTGAAGCCTAGGTGAGGGGGCTAGACTAGGGTGTTGTTTCCATTCTGCTGCGCAGGTCTCGTGGGTTGTGACGTCACTTCCGGTTGGGGTGAATGAGGCGTGACCTTTGGACATGTCTAGACTTGTCTGTGTCTGTTGATGTACTGGGGTTTTTCCCCACAATGGCGTTCACCTTCGGACGTGGTTTGGTGGGTCTGCGCAAGTGTGTGACGCGCGCGGAGTATTATACAATCGGATAGCGGTTGTCGTGAATAACAACAAGTTCAGCAATGTTTATATAGTTTATTACCCCAATGTTACATCATACCCAGGCTGGGGGAGCCGCCTTGGGTATGTTTAGTATGTTCACAGCAAAACAATTTGAAATATCAAACACCATGTTTTATTATTTAACACATTGTCACATTAGGTACAAGGGTTTACTGAGCTCAAGTCAGCGAGCAGCATGTAGACATAGAATGTGTGTACGGCATGATATTCATCAGTGCACGGGTGACGCATTCAACCGATGGGGGTGATCGGTCAGCTTGGTCAGGAAAAACGTGACATTGGTTACCCTCTCTACCACCCATTGAATGTTGGGGCGTTGACGATGCGCCCATCTCAAGGGTTCCACGGTGTCCAGTATCTCCAGCATCGTCTCTAGTGACCCCCGGTTAATGATGGTGACCGGCTGGTCAAACACATGGTTGTTGGCACTGGGATAATAATACTGTAACTGGTCCGTCTTTTTGTGACGTAAGATGTACCCGAAAGCGACATTCAATGTAAAGGCCGTAGTTTGATCGTTGAAGATGGCTTCCACGTAGCTGCGTAGACAGGTGCGGTTGGTCAGTGGGGAATTGTAGATATCTTGAGGGTGGAAACAGTACCGTGTCATGGACCAATGGCGCCGATCGATGTCACTGATTGGATGGTTGTCCTGTAAGAGATCGCTAGGAACATTTATGGGCTCCACCAGAAAATGTTCGATGTTGTCAGGACTCGAAACCGTAACGCTGGGTTCCGGCTGGATATTCAGGCTCTTCTGAACTGTGGGTATAGGCGGGCTCTCCTTCATCGCATCACCAGTGGCGTTCGTCTCCCCGGGCTTATCTTCACTGGATCTCACCTTCCGTGGCTCCTCTTCAGTAGGAAGTTGTCGCTCAAACCGTAGAGACGGACCATGAATCAACCGTTGGTGTCGCAGCAACTGACTGCGTCGTTTGAAGAGTTGATCACCATCCTCGCATGGACGCTTGGGTGGCCCATGAATTGAACGTTCGTGGCGCAGTAAAGCATCTTCCCGATTAAATGACCGTGCGCAGGTTATACAAGTATACAGTCCATCGTTGTGGGTGGAGGCCTCGTGGCGTCGTAAATTATCTAGACGAGTAAACTGCTTCTGGCAAGTTGTGCAAATGAACATCTTGGTGGTTGACAGACTGTCTGATGAAACGGCAAGGTCGCTTCCCTTTTATAGCACGCTAGCTGGTAATCTATTTTTAGCACACTCTACTCCAAGTCGAGGATCGAGACTGGTGTAATGGTGTACGACTGAGCCGCATTGCGCGCGCGTATGAAGACCCTGATACATACCCAATGCAGGCGCAGACGCGAAGTGCCCGGATGACAGACACGGTCGTCACCGATCCGAAAAGACACGGACTTTACCGAAAAGACACGGACTTTACCGAAAAGACACGGGCTTTACCGAAAAGACACGGACGTACCCGAAAAGACACGAAGTTGAGCGCCATTGTGGGAAACCCCCACAGACAGGTCAGTCCATGCATTCCTATGATGTTCACGCATAATAAAAAGGATTGATCTGTAATCTATGTTGGTGTTGTTCTCTTTTTTGGACTAACCCATCAGAATAGTACGTATCACGGACTACACCCGACGTCTAGGCGCGCATGTGTGACCTGGTCTATAAAACACGTCTCTCTGGATCCACACCTTCATTTCTACGGTTGCAGAGCCATGACGGAGATCCAGCCCTATGCGACTCGCATTTTACAGCATGCCACCGTGGTGAATTCACTCACGGGTTACCGAGCAGTGGTCCGGTCCATGTTTGCAGATGGCGACGACAACGAGGGGCGACGCCAGATCCTGAACGAGTTCACAGAAGCGGTCCTCGACAGAGTGCACTCGATGGAGAGGTGTGCCATCACTCACCACTACTGGACTATGACAGCCATCCTTGATGCTCGGGCTATGGACCAGGAGCGCTCACGCCGGAACCAGCGCCGGCTGGTTGGCCTCACACTAGTCTGTGCCCTATTGACCCTGGCGCTGTGGTATTGACAGTGGGACTATAAATACGAGGGTCAGACAGAGTGTGTCATTCACCGATCGTCATTGGATCAAGCATGTCACCCGTCCTACGAGCCATCCTGCCCCTTACACTCCAGGTGGGGTTACACGTCTATGAAGATAAAGTCACCCTCGTGGAAGACCGTGGAGATGTTTGCTGGTCGCCCGCTGAGACCGTATCGAAAACGGTGACGCTACACCGTGACGGCTGGACCAAATTTAAAAGGGTGTTGAGCGGCGAGCTCGACGGAAACCTCATCCACATAGACAATGCCATCTACGTATACCGTGGACCCTTCTTCCCACGCCTGGGCCGCTACCAAGATCCTACGCGAGGCTTCACCCTAGTCCCCGATCTGTGGACAGCCTTGAAGAAAGTGGTGCCTATTGTGGACCAGCTGTTTACACCGGACGAGCGGTCATCAGACGAGTTGGAGTGGGCTCGTGCCCTGAGAGAAGCGGCGGCAGAACCCCATGAACAACTGTCTAGCCATGAACCCGACGACGATGCCATTGATTACCCGGCTAGACTCAGTCAGCCCAGTGACATGACCACCTGATCCTTTGATCTCACGGGGTTGTTCCTATAAATACCCCCCAATCTGGTACCATTCACGTACTGACCATGGCGGAGCATATAATACTGGCGTATCTCAGCTTGACCCCCGAGGTTTTCCTGCACGTGTATGCGGATAAGGTCGATATCATGGAGGAGGTGGGAGACATCTGTGATGCGGACCCTACACAACCGCGCCCGGCTCACATTCGTCTGTCCCGGGAGGGCTGGACCAAATTCAAACAGGTGTTGTCTGGTGAACTGGACGGCGATCTCATCCACTTGTGTCACGATGTGTACATCCGACGCGGCCCTTTCTTTGCTCAATTGGCTCGGCTAGATGGGGGTACAGTGCATTTTACCCTTCACCCTGGTCTATGGTCTGCATTGGAAGATGCCGTGGTAGATGTGGATGAAGTGCTTATCAAGCGGTCATCAGACGAGTTGGACTGGTCATTTACCATGGACACTGTGGAAGCCAATGAAGAAAATCAGAAAGAAACTCCGGCCCAAGATATACCCGTTATAAATAAAAGATAGAGCCAGCGTCCATCATCATTGTGCCACCATGAAGCGCTGGGAGAAGGTGTTGGATAACTTATACTACAGTCCCGACAGTCCGGCGGCCTATAGTGCATTGTCGGCTCTCTATCGAGCGGCCAAACCCCAGGGGATACAACGTGCCCAAGTCCGAGATTGGTTAAGAAAACAGGACACCTATACCTTACATCGATCTGTCCGTCGCCATTTTCTATGGAACCGGGTCATCGTGGGAGGAATAGATGCCCAGTGGCAAGCGGATTTGGTCGATATGAGCGCCTTTGCCAAACACAACGATGGGAATCGGTATATCTTGACGTGCATCGATATCTTATCCAAGTATGCGTGGGTGGTGCCCATCCGGACGAAAACGGGGGCGAATCTCATAGCGGCGTTCAAAGATATCTTCAAGACCGGGCGCAAACCTTTGTATTTGCAAACCGACGAAGGCACGGAATTCCTCAACAGACCGTTCCAAGCCTTTCTCAAGAAACAGAAGGTGTTTTTCTTCCACACGTACAACGAGACCAAGGCTTCCGTGGTGGAGAGGTTCAACAGGACATTCAAAGGCCGCATGTATAAATATTTTACCTATAAGAATACAAGGCGGTACATCGATGTTCTCCCGAAACTGGTGAGGGGTTACAATCGAGCCTATCACCGGAGTATAGAGAGAGCCCCCATTACCGTGACCCAACGCAATAAAGCCCAAGTCCGGCGTGTCTTGTACCCCAGGCCATCGCAGCGAACGACGAAGGCGGTGTACAAGGTCGGGGACCCTGTACGGATCAGTAAAGTCAAGGGCAAGTTCGAGAAGAGTTACTTGCCCAACTGGAGCGATGAGCACTTCCTGATTAAACGGCGCCTACCCCGACAGCAGCGAGTCTATGAACTGGAAGATCTTCAAGGGGAACCGTTGCTAGGGACGTTTTACGAGACGGAATTACAGCCTGTCGTAAAAACACAGCAAGACTACTACACGGTGGAGCAGATTTTGAAAACGGAACGTCGACGTGGCAAACTGTTTCATTTCGTGAAATGGCATGGTTGGCCCAGTTCCTTCAATTCCTGGGTCGCTGCCAACCAGGTGAAACGACTATAAAGCCAGACACCACTGCCGTCATCCTTCATTCCACGTCCGACCACAGTGCTATGGACAAACAGCAGCTGCCTCTGAAGACAGCGTCTCCCAAAACGCGCAAAGCGCAAGTGGATTTTGTGGTGATAGTGCTAACCCTGCTGAGTGTGTTGTACGGAGGTGTGTTTTACGACGTAGCCTATGTCAGCACGTTACTTAACCAACTGAGAACACCAGCCACCAGCGAAACCTGTCTACAGAGAGCACCAGTCAACCCTGTATCGAGCCCAGTCACCACCACCACACCCCGTGTACAAGGCACGTCGAGCTCCACACCTACACCAAGAACACCCACTACGTCTCAAGACCCACCGGATTTCATCCCTCACAGTGAACAGACAACGACCACCGACGTTGTACCCACCCCCATCATCATCCCTGACAGAGTACAGACAACGACGACCGACGTTGTACCCACCACCACTCCAGCTCACTCGTACCAAATTTACAAGAGCGGGTTACCACGACAACGGATACACCTCGAACCATGGACCCCCGTTGGCAGCATCCCTTCACGTGTCTCATCGCAGGACCCACGGGTTCCGGCAAAACGCACTTCGTCAGGAAGCTCCTTCAACACGCCGACAGCATGATCACCCCACCCATTGCCCGAGTCGTGTGGTGTTATGGAGAATGGCAGGCAGCGTATGCAGCAATGCCCCACATCACGTTCGTGGAAGACCTACCCAACCTGGCCGATTTGGAACCCGACACCTTGGTGGTTCTGGATGATCTCATGGCGGAGACGGATGCGCGGGTCACCCAACTCTTTACCAAAGGCAGCCACCATCGACGACTCAGGATCATCTACATTGTGCAGAATCTGTTCAGTAAAAACAAAGAACATCGGAACATCAGCTTAAATGCCCACTACCTGGTGGTCTTCAAAAACTGCTGCACCTGGCGAGACAGATATATCCCGGCCGCACACCGTTTGCGTTGGAAGCCTTTAAAGATGCGACAACCCCTCAGCACGGGTATATGCTCTTCGACCTCAAGCAAGCCACCCCCGACCACCTTCGACTACGGACCGGCATCTTTCCCGGAGAGACCCACCACGTGTACTTGCAAAAATAATGTAAACACACCCACAGTGGCTCCCCCAGCTGGGATGTGTGTGTGTTTGATGATGGGGATAATAAAAAGAATGAATACCACAGCAGGGTTGACTTTGTCTCTGAGATAGATAAAAAGAGCAGAGTTGTGGGTTCTGGCATTAGTTGTACATGATGTCTGCGCGAGTACGGAAGCACGCTCCCACGCTCCGTGTATTGAAGACGGCCCCACCCGAGTTGGTCCGAACCATTGTACGCGGTGCGGACCCTGACCTTGTACGCTGTCTGTGCGAGATCGGGTACAACCTGTTAAAAGGCAACGTACCACTCACTCCGGCTCAGAAGACCAAGTTGGCCAAGCATAAGACAGGTCTCCGAACCCTAGTCCAGAAGCGGGTCCCTCAAACACAAAAGAAAAAGGTGTTACAGAAAGGCGGCTTTCTCGGGGCCATCTTAGCACCGTTGGCCGCTTCCGTGTTGGGTCCAGTATTGGGTGGACTCTTCGGCCGACAATGAACCACACGAAAAAAATGGTCCTCGTCGAACCACGATTCCTTCAAAACCTCCAATCACCCTACCCTGTCCCACCTACGGTGAAGACCATAAACACCCTCGATGGAGAGATGCAACAGATCTTACAGAGACCGGGGTTAAGCGACAGTGAGAAAGTACAACGGTACAATGAGACGCTTCAACGGTACATGACGTACATGGACCAATACAAAACCCTCTCTACCCCACCACCACCACCACCACCACGTGACACACCGCCGACCTCAGCACCGCTCCAACAGCCGCCATTACCAGGGGTACCACCCACAGCCCCACAGTGGGTGGAAGACGAAGTCCTGAAGAGTGTACCTGCCTCGTTCAAGAAACAAGCTGGCCTGGTATTACAACGGATGAAACAGAATCCTAACATGACTTGGAATGATAAAGGCGAACTCCTGGTACAGAATCAGGTGGTCCCGGGGACCCACATGACGGATTTAGTGAATGATCTGATGCGTCAACGCAGGTCGCACACCGATCCTCGAGGATGGGAGGTCTTCGCTCAAGGCTTGAAAGACATGCATGTACCACAGGAATTGGTGGGGAACCCCCAGCGCTGGGCCTTTATGCAGCGAACCCAGCAATCGCCGAGTGGCCCACTACCTTCTTGGGAAGCCGACTGGGAACCGGAGTCACCCCCCAAAACTCCACCACCACCACAACGGGCACCTTCTTTTCAAACCTTTAAAAAACCACCCTCGATCAGGACACCCCACATCTCCAGAGCCGTGACACGTAGCAAGTCAACGCGACGAACACGACGCCGGACACAACCGCCCAAGGCCTGGAACACCTATTAAACCAACAGCAGCAGCAGGACAGCTCAGTCGCCATGTTTTACCTCACCCTACCCAGTAACAGTTCGCTGGATGTGTTTCCTGACAACACCGTGGCCAAGTATGTGACTCAATTACCACAACCGTTGCATTTACCTGGCCGGTGGGAATGTGGACTGGTGGATATTCAGTACCCTTACTCATGGTACAACGTGCGAGCCAATGAAGTGTGGTACGAGGTGACCTACGAAGGCAAAAACACCCGACTCACCCTGCCCGAAGGCCAATACGATACCCCCAAAGAGTTCATGGGTGGGCTGACAAGACTGTTGCATTATAAGGCTCTACGGGAGGTCACGAATACTTGAAAACCCATCAATTCCTATCCCTTCAAGAATCACGTGGACTTCGATTACAATGCACACAACGACAAGGCAGAGCTTATCGTCTCCGGCAAGGCGAGTGTCGTACTGAGTTCTATCCTACAGCAAATGCTGGGTTTCGATCTAAAGACGTTCGCTGGTCCCACCGAACACCATGGCGAGATGCCGATGGATATGAAGTCGGGTATGTACGGACTCTACGTCTACTCGGACGTGGTGGACAACCACATCGTGGGCGATATCAACACACCTCTGTTACGGGTAGTCCCCATTAAAAAGACGTATGGAGGTCAAGTCACCCACAGTTTCACCCACATGCTCTACTTGCCCGTACGACAAACCGACATCAACACGATCACGGTGGATATAAGAGATGACACGGGACGACCGGTGGCATTCGAACGAGGAAAAGTGGTGCTGACACTTCATTTTCGACAAGCACGTGCTCCCCACTTTGCATAATGAAAGTACCTTACGAGTGCGATGCACGCAGCTATGGACTATTATGCCCAACAGGCCGGGGGTGGCTTTCCGGTCTTTAGCGGTGCACGCATGCAACGAGGACATGGGCTAGGGAGCATACTCGGCAGCATCGTCAAAACGTTCCTGCCCTTGGTGACGCGTGGGGTGAAAGCAATGGGTAAACAAGCGGTACGCAGTGGACTGGAAGTGGCCGGTGATGTCTTGGGGGGTACGGCACCCAAAGAAGCCTTGAAACGGCGGGCCAAAGAAGCGGGAGGCGTCTTGGTGGCCAAAGCACAACGCACCGTAGGGAATAAAAGAGCTGCCCCACCGAGACCACGCACCAGTCGACGACCGACCCAGCGACGACGCACATCGAAGACAAAGGATATCTTTTCTTAAAACATGTCCTTGATCCACGCCGAGTCCTGCCCCTCCACCAACAGTGAATTTGATTTGTGGACCGTGCCGCCCACACAGACCAGTGCCGAACAAGGATTATGGGTGGAGCATCTCCCGCTCTCCAGCATCAACGAAACCGGCCCATCGAGTTCACCATCAGTAATGCGGATACGGCCTATGTGGATTTAGCCCATACATACTTGTATGTGAAAGCCAAGGTGGTCAGTGGGGATGGAACCAGAATCGTCCAAGCTGCAACGGTGGGCCCGACGAATCTCTGGCTGCACTCGATGTTTCAACAGGTGGATATTTTTCTCAGCGACAAACTCATCAGTGACTCCACCAACACGTACCCGTACCGAGCCTACATCGAGACACTGTTGTCGTATGGCCGAGAGGCTAAAAAGTCTCAGCTGACAGCCGGTTTATTCTACCAGGACACACCCGAGCACATGGACACGGTGGACAATGTGGGATATAACAAACGGAAGGCTTTCACTGCGAACAGTGCCTCGGTGGATATGATGGGTCGACTGCACACAGACATGTTCATGCAAGACCGGTACCTCTTGAACAAGATCCCCATCAAAATCCGACTGATACGGGCGCCTCCGACCTTCGCCTTGATGGCCACTAACGTAGAGGGGCATGCAGCGGACTATAAGATTGTCATCCAAGAGGCAGTGCTGTATGTCCGAAAAGTGAAACCGAATCCAGCCGTTCAATTGGGACACATGAAAGCCTTGGAAACAAAACCAGCCCAGTACCCTATCCGACGTGTACAAACCAAAGTGTTCTCTGTGCCTGCTGGAAATATGGGCGCCAACAAAGAAAACCTGTTCCTGGGGGAACTACCCAAGCGATTGATCCTGGCCTGTGTGGAAAATACCAGTTTCAGCGGAGCTTACCCAGAGAATCCGTTTGACTTTCAACATTTCGGCATCAATTTTGTGGCCCTGCATGTGGATGGACAACAGGTGCCAGCCACGGCCTTAACACCGAACTTTGGGCGGAGGAATTTCATTCGAGCCTATCAGAGCCTGTTTACAGCCACCGGTCAAATCAACCAGGACGAAGGGAATTTCATCAGTCGGGAGCACTACGCGAACGGATACACGTTGTTCTGTTTCGATCTGACCCCCACCTTAGAGAACGACCATCAGCTGGCCCTGGCCAAGCAAGGCAATTTACGGGTGGAAATCCACTTTGCACGAGCCCTGGCGATCACTGTCAATGTGATCTGCTACGCCGAGTTTGACAACATCATTCAAGTGGACAAGGCGCGCAACGTCCTGTGACTTCTCCACCTAACATGGATACAGACCAGATAACCACCGTGCTGGAGAATGACCCAGAGACACGTATGGTCTTTCAAGGGGTGTTCGCCCGAGATGTGTTCCCATTAGACCGTATGTATCCTGCTGCTTACGTTCTCAACACGGACCCGATGGATCGACCCGGTGAACATTGGGCGGCCGTGTACTTGACAGAACAGCAGGGCGAATACTTTGACCCATACGGCCTGCCACCCCTCCATCCCGATTTAACAGACTTCATGGATCAAGGCACAGAGACGTGGTGTTGGAACAGTCAAACGTTGCAAAGCCTGACCAGTGGCGTGTGCGGACAATATTGCTTGTTTTACCTGTACCATCGATGCCGGGGAAGACCCTTATCTACCATCGTACAGATGTTTGACGAGTACCCCAAGGCCGAGGACCGCGATGTACTCGTCTATGACTGGGCCGCCCATCATTTCAATGTACAAGCCCCGTTCTGGGCTTAAGTTAATTACAAGCCCCTTGTTCTGGGCTTAAGTTTACAAGCCCCCTGTTCTGGGCTTCAATGTACAAGCCCCTTGTTCTGGGCTTCAGTTCTTTCAATGTACACGCCCCTTGTTCTGGGCTTCAGTTTTCACGTGGTTGTTCTCACGTTGTTGTTGTTACTGAATAAAAAAACAAAATGAGATCTCACCAAAAAAACCCTGTGTTGTGTGTTTTATTCATAATGCATCAATGCCCAATGTGGAGATTCAGTCAAACTGAAATCAGTGGTGTAGGATGGGGCAAAATGTAACCCATCAATGTTAGGATGCAAGAGCACTATAGTAAAAATAGAGAGCCAATGAAATCAGCCCACAGACCAAGTACGTGTTTTTGGTCTAGGTTTGGAGCGGGCATTTCATTGAGGTACGTGTATACGGTGAGTGAAGACTCGTCCAACACGTATAGACTAAGTTTATTACTACAAGTTCTATGTATTCTCCGAACCTTGCCGAAAGGGAGACCGTTTGACCTGGATGTGACCTTTGACCTTTTGACCCGCGCGCGCGCACTGCCGATGATGACGCGCGCGCGCTGCGGCCGGAAAACCCGCGCGCGCGCGCTCGCGCTGGGGGGCCGGGGCGGGGCCGGGGCCGGGAAAGTTGGAGGTCGTGTGTTTGAACATTCTGAAAAAAAGCGGAAGTGACGTCACAACCCCACGTGACCTGCGCAGCAGAATGGATACGACACCCTAGTGTAACTCCCTCACCTAGGCTTCACATACCTCACTCGATCCCATCGACCCACTAGTGGCCCACCTACACCCCAACACGTGTATTTCTATACTACGGCCAGACTGCGTATGCGCAGAATGCCCATAGTTCAACCCCACACCCAGCCCATCAGATGCCCCTTCACGAATGCTTCACTTTGATACCTCACTCGACCCCATTGGACCATTAGTGGCTCCCCTAGCTCCAAAACGTCTAGCGGGACCCATACAGGGTCCAGTTTTTGACACTAGGTGACATGTTTTCGACACTGGGTGACCACATCCCGACAAAAATGGCCAGTTTTCGACACCGGATGTGCCGCCATCTTGAACATACGTGCCGCCATCTTGGATATGTCCCATAATGCACCGGGTCAAAATACTCGCTTCTGATTGGACGAGAGCTCCGTGGCGGATTTGAAATACTCGCTTCTGATTGGACGAGAGCTCCGCATTGCATCTGCGCATGCGCAGAATGATATTCCTACCGCACACCCAACCCATCAGATGCCCCTTCACCTAGGCTTCACTTTGATACCTCACTCGACCCCACAGGTCCATGAGGGGCTCCCCTACATCCCAAAACGGCTATTTTCATACCCTTGGGCCACCGCGCATGCGCAGAAGGCCGATAGTTCAACCCCACACCCAGCCCATCAGATGCCCCTTCACGAATGCTTCACATCGATACCTCACTCGACCCCATTCGAACCGTGAATAGCCCATCTCTAACCCAAACACACACACCCACATACCCCCCAAAATGCCTACTTTCTATACTACGGGCCAGTCTGCGCATGCGCAGACTATTGAACACGGACGAACCATTAGTGTAGTCAAGTGCTCCTCCACGAGAGCTTCAAAATAAGACCTCACTCGACCCCATTGGACCACCAGGGACTCACCTAGACTCCAACTTGTCCACCCCGTATGGCCCTATACACCCATAGCCATGCAGTATAGGCCTATGGGCCTACCCAGGCCTTGGTGACTTTTTTCAAAAATTTCACCGATTCGCTCCGCGACCCTTCCTATCATGTTCTAAATGTCGAGACGTGAAAAACGAGACCCCACAACCGTACCGCAAATGTCGAGAAGTAGGTTTCCCAGGGGGATAAACATTGAACCTATACCCCCAGTATGGGACTATATATTTATATATATATGTCTATATGGGGCTATATCGTACTTTTTCAAAAATTTCACCGATTCGCTCCGGGACACTTCCTATCGTGTTCTAAATGACGAGACTAAGAAAACGAGACCCCACAACCCTACCGCAAATGTATAGAAGTACGTTTCCCAGGGGGACAAACATTGATCCTATACCCCAGTATGGGCCTATATGGGGCTATATCGTACTTTTTCAAAAATTTCACCGTTTCGCTGCGGGACACTTCCTATCATGTTTGTCTTGACGAGACTAAGAAAACGAGACCCCACAACCTATACCGCAAATGTGGAGAAGTAGGTTTCCCAGGATGGTCCTATACCTCCCATACCCCATATAGGCATTTTCCCGTAATTTAGAATAAAGTCCGTGTTCCGTATTTTTTCAGGAAAATTTTTACATACACCCACCCTGGAACTAGGGGGAGATAACTCTAGGCGAGCCCCGTTAAGTCCGGCGACCTATATACCCCCCATACCCCATATAGGTATTTTCCCGGATTTTTCGATAAAGTCCGAGTTCCGGGTTTTTTTGGGTTTTTTTCAGGAAAAATTTTACATGCACCCACCCAGCCATCAAATACCCCTTCACCTAGGCTTCACTTTGATACCTCACTCAACTCCATTGGACCATTAGGGACTCCCCTAGCTCTCAAAACGTCTATTTTCATACCCTTGGGCCACCGCGCATGCGCAGAATGCCGCTATGTCAACCCCACACCCAGCCCATTAGATGCCCCTTCACATAAGCTTCACTTTGATACCTCACTCGACCCCATCGGACCATTTTATCTAGGGACTACTTTTTCTCCGCGGAAGGTTTTTCCCGCGACCGAATCACCGCCAGACATGACCGCATCACCGCGGATGAATACATCTTTGACCTGGGTCACGTGATATGCAAATTTGGAACTCTCCTGTGCTGGAGGTAGCTTTTTGGTCAGAGGTCAAAATACTCGCTTCTGATTGGCTGTGTGACCTCCACGTGACCTCCACAAAATATGCAAATTTCTGAGGTCAATGGGACTTTAAATCGCCTTTACCTACTACTCTCGTTAGACTGGCCGCCGTCGTCTAATAACGTTGGGCCGATTGACGACAGGCTTCTAATAATGCCGACCTTCACTGTAGCGGCGATGTCATGACCTGTTGACGTGTATTTGTGACGTTATGCAACAATCGGATTAACAATTCATTATACCGTCGTATTGTGACGTTGTGTAAAATTATGCTGTGACGTTACGGACTGACGCGGACCCACAGACACTCTCGTCAAGCTGATAGAGCCTGTTCTTGACAAGGCGGAACTGAAGGTCGATAAAAGAAACAATCTTTTACAGAATATCATGATTTAACATCATCAATTATCAAGTCCTAAAGCAAGATGAAACAGACGCATATCTTGAGCGGTAGTTTTCACATTGATCTGTAGCACTTCCTCTACGCATCGAGCCATTTCATAAACACTCCATGTTGAAGGTATGGGCTCAAATTTGGCCGCCATTACGTCTTTTCATTATTAGATACTGGTCCACAAGCTTAGCGATAGCGGGTCATGCGCAGTGGATGGGTACTAGTCTACTACTCTCGTATCACTTGCATTCCATAATGAATACATGACTTTTTTTGACGCGACGTCATCGCTCCTCTGTCTATGACGTCACGCTCATAACGTAGCCTGGGTAGTTACGCCAACAAAACACACTTCAAGGAATGTTTCCTTGCTACACACTGAAGAAGATTCACAATCTCACGTTCGGCTATTTCCGTATTGGCGCAGTTTTCGCAGCTAAAGTGAGTTCTGGGGCTAGATTGGAAGATTCAGAGTACTTTATGCGAAATCATCCATAAAAATATCAGCGCAAGGTGAGTATACTTTGGCAAAAATGGGTCTTCCAACTATAAGATACTATTGGAGCAAATATATTTTTATTCTTTCTTTTCCATTTAATCTTTGAGTCAAAATACAGGGTATGTTCGTCACTCAGCAGTACAAAGATACCTATGTCCTTCTGATACAACAGATACGAGCCCAATAAGCTCACCGTGAAGAACCAATTTGTCACACAGCGTACATCTTTTCCTCTTCAGCTTCACACACATTCATCCGTTTTTCCGGCAACGAACAATGCGACAACGATAATGCGGCGAAGGCATAGAAATCGGCCATATGAAAATGAACTGGGGTGTACACATATACGTACGGCACGGCAACGGCAACGGGATAACACTATCCGGCCATGTTTGGAATCGGTCCAGGAGCGCTTTGTTTTAACCATTTACCGGACAAACACATGCAAACATAGGCCTATGTGCTTGCAAAGTAGCTGCATACTCACAAGAAGATGCCCCTCAAACGCATTCTCATTGTTGCCGTTGCCCTTGTCGTTGCCGGCAAACGGATGAATGTGTACGAAGCTGTCGTGGGAAACACATCAGATAGAATCTTGTAGCAAAATTTTGTAGCATGTAGGATTACTTTAGAAAACGATAATTATGACATGCCTATAATTACTTCAAAGTTTCAAGTGTGGTCACCCTACTGAATCGACAAGTGTGATTTTTCGGGCGAAGAAAAGGACAAAATAAAGAGCGAAATATCTTCGGTGGATCGAATTGGCGAGAAAAATGAGAATAGGCCACGATTATTAAAGGTCTGCTTTGCCAATTCTGCCTTTAGGAGGAAGATTCTGACAAATGCGAAAACATTGAAAGACAGCCCGAATCAGGACATGCGGCAAATATATGTTGTCCCAGACCAGACACAGAAAGAGAGAGAGAGAGCCTTCCATCTGCGCCAAGAGTTGAGGGTCCGGAGAGCAGCAGGAGAAAATGTAATGATCCGGAAGAACCGCGTTGTTCCGGTGTCCGCACCGAGCCTCCCCAGCCGTTAATTGTAAATACAAATAATAGTTCCAGTTTTGTACATAGTGTAAATGAGTTGCCGTTTGCGGGCGCTGTTCCTGATTCACTTTCTCATCTAAAAATTTTGTATACCAACACAGATAGCATGCTGAATAAAAAAGACGAGATGGTGGCCAGGATTTTATCATGTGATCCAGACATAATTTGCATCTGTGAGGTGAAACCAAAAATCTGTGGTCGCATTGGAGAATCAGAGATTTCCATAGATGGGTACTCAGCTTAACAGTATAATCAACGCGGCTTGTTCCAAAAACTTCTCTCACTTTCTACTCATGTGTGACTTTAATTTTCCGAAAAAAATAGATTAGATAAGCACCGGGGTAGGACAAGAGATACATGTATTGGTATAAAGCAGGATGGTGACACCGGAAAGGATAAAGTACCAGCACTCGGATGATTGGAGGAGCTTATAAGTCTTGGACTTCAGCTCAAACAACAGGTATCCAGGTATCCAACAGGTATTATAGGTGAATGCACCAGTCCATTTGTCATGCGACCATGAACTGTAGGTTGAATCACTTCACATTGAAGCCGCATAACAGCTGCAATGTTATAATGAGGCAACATATGATTATATATCAGATATGTCGACAGTCCATTGTAGCTACCATTTGTCTTGGCAACAGTCCATTTGGCGAATCATTAGATCAGACGATGTGCTCTCTGTGCATCATTCACAAGTGCATGTTGACCTACAATGGACTGTCGATCGGTCCGATGATGATACCATGGACTATCGTAATATCAGACAGACAGAGAATATACTATTAATGGTTCATATTCCTCTTAAACACACACAAGTGGAAGGAATCGAGAGATGAATGAGTCAGTGATACATGAGGCAGGTAGTAAGTTCCCACGTGTTCATTTTGTGCTCATTTCCTCATACTATAATTCGATGCTAATACCTACCATGGACTGTCTACCAACACCTAAAAACGCCTCTCGCCGCAAAAATGTTTAAAATTTTTGTTAACTTGAAATAGTAATAACCCTACGTTTGGTGACAATATAGTACGATATATCTCCTTCAAAATATGACTGGACACCAGTAACCATACCTGTCATCGATATGCTGAAAATCGTTCATTTTCGGCTGTGGTCACTGTCGTCTGGTCAGACACACGCCCACGCTTGATAACGAAAGCACTGAAAAACCTACCATTGACTGTAATTTGACACGTGACCGGCGGTTTTCACCTTTAATCATACTTGTTGATTCAGTAGGGTGGTGGTTTCCCCTGCGATCATACATACAAAACAACAGCACGACAGAGATGACCAACTGAAATTTCGCATTGTTACAATAATTTGAATTGAACTTCTCATGAATTCCAGCGTGACGGAATCACGGTTCAGGTACTTTAGAAGTTTGAAGTGCTCGTTGCTGAGAAAGCATTATCTATAAGCAGACTTTCTACTTCTTATCGCTTAGTTACTGCTGTCAAGTTTCAAATAAAGTATAATATCATCCGATATATTACAGATTTTTCGTTATATAATTTTTGGAAATGTCCGCGCCTAACCGCAAATGCCGGGGTTTTTGCGGCTACAAAATGTGGCTACATTTGTAACCACATTTTTTTAATGTGGCTACATTTCTCTATAGAGAGTGTAGCCACATATTAGATAATGTCTTTTTTATGATAAATAACAAACTGAAATGGCTCGGCAAACACGAATAGTCTGTAAATGTAGCAACTTTCCATGCAGACGAACTCCAAGAATTAGAAAAATATCGGTATTTGTCCAGGCCTTGCATTCACCTCGCATTTACCGATTGATGTCGGATTTATCGGAACCCGCAGGCTTGTCGCAGAATTAGTATATGATTATGATAGTATTACATCCTATAACTTCCGGTCATGGCTTAGTGGAGCAGATGTGTGTGTGGTCTCCTCCGGCAAAATCCATTCTAAATCGGCAGTTATGTTGACCATCCAGTGAAAATAATCCGATTGTGTTCATCATTACGACCAGTGCTACTATTTTCTGAATATTTTTATGGCTGGAAAGAAAGGAAGGAAACGAAAATCTAGGATGGACTCTGAAGAAAAATCGGCTCCAAAATCAACAGAGAAAATAGCTCGGACGTTGATCTTGGAAGTTTCTCCCGAGGCGGATGACTATAAAGTCACAGACCTTGCAGACATTAGTAAGTGTTTTGTCAAATTACACCTCAGTTTCTCACATGAACTCCAGTCTCTTTCGGGTAAGGTGAAAACCGTGCAAAAAAAGGTCAATGACATAGAAAAATCAGTTGAAAATATCGACTTGGGGCTGGAAGAAATTCATGAGCACAGCATTCCGGCTATTCGTAAGGAAATAGATGCCGAGAGAAATGAACGACTGAAATTAGATTTGTGGGGGAGAAAGTGGAATCTAATTGTCAAGGGAGTCCCGGGTAATAGCCAAGAACGACCGCGAGCAACTGCAGATTTAGTGAGGGCTACATTTATCGACACCCTGAAACTGCCAAAAGAAGATGTTGATAGCTTTCTTTTTCAATCCGTCCATAGACTGAAAGGGTGTCCAGTGGGTAAAAAGAACGTTCATGTTCGCTTTTTGAGATTAGTAGACCGCGATCAAGTTCTTGAAGAAGCCCGTAAATTACCGAGGGGTAACGGTTTTAGTGCTGTTCCTGACCTGCCTCCCCCTGGTCCAACTGCGGAATTACAGGAGCTGCCGAAGACGGAGGCAGAGAAAAGAAAAATTGTCTACCTAAGGGAAGCCCCCTTCATAGCCCTGGTCAATAAATGAAAGCCTTCATAACTTGTCCATTTCTAGATTCTGATAGCCCAACTGTGAATGAGTAGTCAACAACCAATACAGACATCTTTCGTCACATGCTGTGGTTTGCACTGCTAACAGCTGCATAGAACGGAATGTGTTGATCCGATTTAATGGTCAGTCCTGTTTAGTGATTGACGTTACCAAGTTCCAGTCAGTTTGTCTAGTCGCGTAATTTATACGTATGGGTAGTCTCTGTGGCATTATCTTGATCGGGAAAACTTCTATGACAATGGGATTCGTCATCGCCGTTAACTCTAAGTGTGACTTACATATACAACTGATCTGAGCACATCTATCCTGGAAAACTGTCTCAGTAATGACAATTAGTGACACTGAAGTGGAACCCTTGAGTATTGATATGTAATTTTGATTCCCAGTATGACAACTCCAATAGCATCACTACTTGGGATCTTGTTACATAACCGATCTTTCTTAGTGAGTTAAAATCCATTGCTGTGTCCAAGATCAATGTGTACCATCCATATTTCGACTGTTGTTACACACCGATCATTCTGAATGAGTTCAAAACAATTCTTGCTGTGTCCAACATCTACGTGTACTATTTTTATCTGGGCCTTTGTCACATACCAATCATTCTGAGAGAATTCAAAATAATGTGTCCAAGATCAGTGTGTTCTATCATGTACTATTTTTATTTATTTTGTCACACACCGATCATTCTGAGAGTTTTCGAATGTAATTCTGTGACCAAGCTCAGTGTGCTCTATCAGCATTTGGATCTTGTTACACACCGATCATTCTGAATGAGTTCAAATTAATACAGTTTTTAGATCTATGTGTACTATCAATATTTGTGATCCTGGTACCCATCGATCTTTCCCAGCGGGTGGTTGGGTGGGTTCAGGTTCCTGTTGCTTCAATGCATTTTGCTGAGAAGCAACAGGAACTTGATAATGTGGTGTCTAGCACTGTAATATCACTTGTCTTTATTGCACCATGTAAGCGTCCTGTCTGTATCTTGTGCGCTGTCTTCCATGTTTATAGGGTGGATGGAGGGTTTCTGGTTCCATGCTGCTTCAAAGATCTCTTCTTTGAAGTAGCAGGAACACAACTGGGCTGGGTGGTGCTTAGTTGGTTCGTCGTGATATAGCTGAAATATTGTTGAAAGCGACGTTAAATTCTATTCACTCACTCACTCGATCTTTCCCAATGAGTATAAATCGATTGCTATGTTCATGATCAACGTGTATCATCAATATTTGTGATTTTGTTATACATTGATCAATCTGAACGAGCTCTAAATTATTGCTATGTCCAAGATCAATATTCCGGTTATACACCGATCAGTCTGAACGAACAATAGCAGGGATCTTGTCACAAGCGGATCATTATGAAGGAGTCCAAAACTATTGCTGTGTCCAAGATCAGCGTGTTCTACCAATATTTGGGTTCTTGTTTAGTGTTACATATCGATCATTCTAAAGAGTACAAAACTTTTGCTGTGACGAAGATCAATGTGTACTATTTTTATTTGGATAATCCATACATTATGCAGTGATAATTATATATGTATATATTATGTATACATAAGAAAATATAGAAATTATGTATACATATTTTTCGATTTAGTGAGACATTATTGCAGTACAGGAGAGTGCCAACACACACCAGCTTAAAGTTTTGAGACTCACATGCTGTTATTTACTTTGAATTATTTCTATTTTTATGTAAGTTTTCCAACTTCCACAGACATTTCCTTTCTAACCGATTACATTTGTTTACATTTTCAAAACGTCTTACCTTATGGCTGAACATATTAACGATGAGGGTGTTCCTCCAAATCTAATGTCTCCGCTACCTTTCTTCTTGACCGAAATTGATGCTCCTAGTGAAACATCTCTACATATTGATTTTGAATATTCATTAGACGCAATTGATGATATGTGTTTCAATCCATTGCAGCTTAACAATGATGATGCAGACATTTACGTAATTGAAGACAATCAGTATGAGAAGGCATACTGGAATGATATTAACTCTCATCAATCCAAATATTATATAGAACAATCTTTCACATCTAATATTAGATCAAACGGCATTACCGAAAACCGGTCCCTTTCTGTCATACATTTTAATGCCAGAAGCCTACGTAAACATTATTCAGAAATCCTAGCTTTGTGTTGCAGTTTGAATTTTAATTTTTCTGTTATTGGAATCTCCGAAAGCTGGCTTAATCCCTCGACTGAAAATTTATTTGATATTCCCGGCTATCGGCCTTTTTGTTCCTCCAGATCTAAGAAAAAGGGTGGCGGGTTAATATTATATGTGAAGGATACCATAACAAACTGTACCATTATTGACATGGGAAAGCAATCGTATACAGTTGGTATTATCTACAGACCACCAGGGAAAAATGTAGTAATTTTTAACGATAGCCTAAAATCTCTTTTGGACAAATTAAAACTTGAAAATAAAAAATGCATACTTATGGGTGATTTCAACATTGATTTATTCAAGACAGATACGCATCGTCCTTCTAAAAATTTTAGTGAATTACTAAAATCGTATTATTTTTTTCCAAAGATAACAAAGCCGACTAGGGTAAAATCTCGGTCAGCAACTTTAATTGACAGTGTTTATCAAAATTTTCATGAAGATAGTTTGTTGTCTGGAATACTACTTACTGACATAACCGATCATTTCCCAGTCTTTCATATAAATAGGGCATTAGACTTCGTATCTCCTGTTTCACATTCTTATACATATAGAATATTTAATGAGGAAAATAAAATAAATTTCGAACAGAAAGTAAAGACCGTAGATTGGAGTGAGGTCACTAATGAATCCGACGAAGTTAATAATGCTTTTGAATCATTTTCTAACAAATTCCTTTCTGTATACAATGAATGTGTTCCTATGGTGTCGTCAACTTCTGCAAAAGTATATATTAAGAAGCCATGGATAACTCGATCCATTCTGAAATCAATTCGCGAAAAAAATAGACGCTATAGACTACATAAGAAAGCAAATAAAACCGAAATCACTCGTCAATACAAGCAGTATAGAAACAAATTGAATCATACATTAAAATTAGCCAAGAAATTATATTATGAGAAAAAATTTAATCAGTGCAATAGTGATATCAAAGGCACGTGGAAGGTCTTGAATGACCTTATGAACGGCAAGAAGAATACTTCCTTACCAAATACGTTTAAAGTCAATGACCATGATACATCGGATCCCTTAACAATTGCAAATGGATTCAATGATTACTTTAGTACAGTTGCCTCTAAACTTGGAGACAAAATTCCAACATGTTCTCGAAATTTCGAAGATTTTTTGTCAAATGTTTATGAAAATCAATTTAGCTTTGAACCCTGCTCAGTAAAAGATATTACCGATATTGTAAGTAACTTGAAAAATTCAGCCTGCGGAATTGATGGGGTGCGTACTTCTATACTTAAATCTGTTTTCAACATAATAGGTCTCCCATTATGTCATATTATAAATGTCCTTTAAATCTGGTTTAGTACCTGATCCTTTAAAGGTAGCTAAAGTAACGCCGTTGTTTAAAAATGGGGAGAAATATTTATTTGAAAATTACAGACCTATTTCAGTTTTGCCTTGTTTCAGTAAAATAGTCGAAAAATGAGTAATAAGTAAGATGTTAGATTTTTTAGAAAATCACAATATAATTTGCTCCAATCAATATGGTTTTCGGAGGAATCATTCAACATTTTTAGCTGTATTATCCCTTCATGACAAATTGATAGCGACAAGAGAGGCCAAAAAATATTCATTAACTACCTTTCTGGATCTATCAAAAGCGTTCGACACGGTGGACCATGATATCCTCCTGCATAAATTAGCTCATTATGGGGTTCGGGGAAGTTCTAATGACTGGTTTCGGAGTTATTTGTCATCTCGCACTCGGTGCACAAAATATAACGATACCTTGTCAGCCTACAAACCAATATCATGTGGTGTACCACAGGGTTCTATCTTAGGTCCTATTCTTTTTCTGATTTATATAAACGATTTGTCCTCAGTAAGCAGCATTGTTGAACTAATTCTTTTTGCAGATGATACCTCAGTAATTCTCGCTGATGACGATCCGAAACTCTTGTTTGAGATTATGACGTTGGAACTTAATAAACTATCCGACTGGTTTTCATGCAACAGATTATCCCTGAATATTAAAAAGACTAAATTTATGATAATAAGTCCGTCTAAGAAATGTAAAATGCCAATGCACAATGATTTATCTATTTCCGGAATCCCTATCGAAGAAGTAGACCAATTTAAATTTCTTGGAGTAATTTTTAATAACAAATTAAACTGGCTCTCGCATATTGAGGATATAAGGAACAAAGTTAGCAGGAATATAGGAATAATTCGTCATATTAAGGATAATTTGAATAGAAAAACTTTTTTCATTCTATATTACTCACTGATATATCCATACTTATCATATTGCAATATCGTTTGGGGAAATAATTATCATACCCATCTTCAACCGTTGCTGCCGTTACAAAAAAAAGGCTATACGTTTAATCACATTTTGGTCAAAATATGACAATACCGCCCCATTATTCCAAAAATTACAAATATTGTCCATAAAACAAATAAACGACTACCAGGTGTTAATTTTTGTTGACAAATTTTTCAATCACACAGACCTAATTCCAAACTCTTTTAGATCATATTTTTCAAAATTATCTGCTGTCCACAGGTACCCAACTAGACAGGCTAAATTAAATTTATATCGCGATTTTTACTACTCTGACTTATCTTTTTATAGTACTAAAAAAAAGGGTCCTAAAATATGGAACAATTTACCCTCTCAGTTAAAATCTCCCGTTTCCCTCTCATTATTCAAATCGAGGATAAAATCGTATTTATTACTGGAACATAATTAGACATCTATTCTGTTTGCCGTCTGTGAAAGTTGGAAATTAAATTTGTATTTTTGTTTTAAACAAAATTGAATTGTCTCACTATGTTAGAGTTTACCGCATATTATCATCTTTGTAAATATAATTATTATTTTGGGATAAAACAAACCCCTCGGGGTTTTCATCACGCCACTATTATATTTTGTTTACTAAACATTGTTATGCATGGTGAAATAAAAATCAAATCAAATCAAATAAATCGAATTTTTATTGAAACTAGAGCCTTAGGCACTGAAAAAATAGCATCACTACTTGGGATCTTGTTACATAACCGATCTTTCTTAGTGAGTTAAAATCCATTGCTGTGTCCAAGATCAATGTGTACCATCCATATTTCGACTCTTGTTACACACCGATCATTCTGAATGAGTTCAAAACAATTCTTGCTGTGTCCAACATCTACGTGTACTATTTTTATCTGGGCCTTTGTCACATACCAATCATTCTGAGAGAATTCAAAATAATGTGTCCAAGATCAGTGTGTTCTATCATGTACTATTTTTATTTATTTTGTCACACACCGATCATTCTGAGAGTTTTCGAATGTAATTCTGTGACCAAGCTCAGTGTGCTCTATCAGCATTTGGATCTTGTTACACACCGATCATTCTGAATGAGTTCAAATTAATACAGTTTTTAGATCTATGTGTACTATCAATATTTGTGATCCTGGTACCCATCGATCTTTCCCAGCGGGTGGTTGGGTGGGTTCAGGTTCCTGTTGCTTCAATGCATTTTGCTGAGAAGCAACAGGAACTTGATAATGTGGTGTCTAGCACTGTAATATCACTTGTCTTTATTGCACCATGTAAGCGTCCTGTCTGTATCTTGTGCGCTGTCTTCCATGTTTATAGGGTGGATGGAGGGTTTCTGGTTCCATGCTGCTTCAAAGATCTCTTCTTTGAAGTAGCAGGAACACAACTGGGCTGGGTGGTGCTTAGTTGGTTCGTCGTGATATAGCTGAAATATTGTTGAAAGCGACGTTAAATTCTATTCACTCACTCACTCGATCTTTCCCAATGAGTATAAATCGATTGCTATGTTCATGATCAACGTGTATCATCAATATTTGTGATTTTGTTATACATTGATCAATCTGAACGAGCTCTAAATTATTGCTATGTCCAAGATCAATATTCCGGTTATACACCGATCAGTCTGAACGAACAATAGCAGGGATCTTGTCACAAGCGGATCATTATGAAGGAGTCCAAAACTATTGCTGTGTCCAAGATCAGCGTGTTCTACCAATATTTGGGTTCTTGTTTAGTGTTACATATCGATCATTCTAAAGAGTACAAAACTTTTGCTGTGACGAAGATCAATGTGTACTATTTTTATTTGGATAATCCATACATTATGCAGTGATAATTATATATGTATATATTATGTATACATAAGAAAATATAGAAATTATGTATACATATTTTTCGATTTAGTGAGACATTATTGCAGTACAGGAGAGTGCCAACACACACCAGCTTAAAGTTTTGAGACTCACATGCTGTTATTTACTTTGAATTATTTCTATTTTTATGTAAGTTTTCCAACTTCCACAGACATTTCCTTTCTAACCGATTACATTTGTTTACATTTTCAAAACGTCTTACCTTATGGCTGAACATATTAACGATGAGGGTGTTCCTCCAAATCTAATGTCTCCGCTACCTTTCTTCTTGACCGAAATTGATGCTCCTAGTGAAACATCTCTACATATTGATTTTGAATATTCATTAGACGCAATTGATGATATGTGTTTCAATCCATTGCAGCTTAACAATGATGATGCAGACATTTACGTAATTGAAGACAATCAGTATGAGAAGGCATACTGGAATGATATTAACTCTCATCAATCCAAATATTATATAGAACAATCTTTCACATCTAATATTAGATCAAACGGCATTACCGAAAACCGGTCCCTTTCTGTCATACATTTTAATGCCAGAAGCCTACGTAAACATTATTCAGAAATCCTAGCTTTGTGTTGCAGTTTGAATTTTAATTTTTCTGTTATTGGAATCTCCGAAAGCTGGCTTAATCCCTCGACTGAAAATTTATTTGATATTCCCGGCTATCGGCCTTTTTGTTCCTCCAGATCTAAGAAAAAGGGTGGCGGGTTAATATTATATGTGAAGGATACCATAACAAACTGTACCATTATTGACATGGGAAAGCAATCGTATACAGTTGGTATTATCTACAGACCACCAGGGAAAAATGTAGTAATTTTTAACGATAGCCTAAAATCTCTTTTGGACAAATTAAAACTTGAAAATAAAAAATGCATACTTATGGGTGATTTCAACATTGATTTATTCAAGACAGATACGCATCGTCCTTCTAAAAATTTTAGTGAATTACTAAAATCGTATTATTTTTTTCCAAAGATAACAAAGCCGACTAGGGTAAAATCTCGGTCAGCAACTTTAATTGACAGTGTTTATCAAAATTTTCATGAAGATAGTTTGTTGTCTGGAATACTACTTACTGACATAACCGATCATTTCCCAGTCTTTCATATAAATAGGGCATTAGACTTCGTATCTCCTGTTTCACATTCTTATACATATAGAATATTTAATGAGGAAAATAAAATAAATTTCGAACAGAAAGTAAAGACCGTAGATTGGAGTGAGGTCACTAATGAATCCGACGAAGTTAATAATGCTTTTGAATCATTTTCTAACAAATTCCTTTCTGTATACAATGAATGTGTTCCTATGGTGTCGTCAACTTCTGCAAAAGTATATATTAAGAAGCCATGGATAACTCGATCCATTCTGAAATCAATTCGCGAAAAAAATAGACGCTATAGACTACATAAGAAAGCAAATAAAACCGAAATCACTCGTCAATACAAGCAGTATAGAAACAAATTGAATCATACATTAAAATTAGCCAAGAAATTATATTATGAGAAAAAATTTAATCAGTGCAATAGTGATATCAAAGGCACGTGGAAGGTCTTGAATGACCTTATGAACGGCAAGAAGAATACTTCCTTACCAAATACGTTTAAAGTCAATGACCATGATACATCGGATCCCTTAACAATTGCAAATGGATTCAATGATTACTTTAGTACAGTTGCCTCTAAACTTGGAGACAAAATTCCAACATGTTCTCGAAATTTCGAAGATTTTTTGTCAAATGTTTATGAAAATCAATTTAGCTTTGAACCCTGCTCAGTAAAAGATATTACCGATATTGTAAGTAACTTGAAAAATTCAGCCTGCGGAATTGATGGGGTGCGTACTTCTATACTTAAATCTGTTTTCAACATAATAGGTCTCCCATTATGTCATATTATAAATGTCCTTTAAATCTGGTTTAGTACCTGATCCTTTAAAGGTAGCTAAAGTAACGCCGTTGTTTAAAAATGGGGAGAAATATTTATTTGAAAATTACAGACCTATTTCAGTTTTGCCTTGTTTCAGTAAAATAGTCGAAAAATGAGTAATAAGTAAGATGTTAGATTTTTTAGAAAATCACAATATAATTTGCTCCAATCAATATGGTTTTCGGAGGAATCATTCAACATTTTTAGCTGTATTATCCCTTCATGACAAATTGATAGCGACAAGAGAGGCCAAAAAATATTCATTAACTACCTTTCTGGATCTATCAAAAGCGTTCGACACGGTGGACCATGATATCCTCCTGCATAAATTAGCTCATTATGGGGTTCGGGGAAGTTCTAATGACTGGTTTCGGAGTTATTTGTCATCTCGCACTCGGTGCACAAAATATAACGATACCTTGTCAGCCTACAAACCAATATCATGTGGTGTACCACAGGGTTCTATCTTAGGTCCTATTCTTTTTCTGATTTATATAAACGATTTGTCCTCAGTAAGCAGCATTGTTGAACTAATTCTTTTTGCAGATGATACCTCAGTAATTCTCGCTGATGACGATCCGAAACTCTTGTTTGAGATTATGACGTTGGAACTTAATAAACTATCCGACTGGTTTTCATGCAACAGATTATCCCTGAATATTAAAAAGACTAAATTTATGATAATAAGTCCGTCTAAGAAATGTAAAATGCCAATGCACAATGATTTATCTATTTCCGGAATCCCTATCGAAGAAGTAGACCAATTTAAATTTCTTGGAGTAATTTTTAATAACAAATTAAACTGGCTCTCGCATATTGAGGATATAAGGAACAAAGTTAGCAGGAATATAGGAATAATTCGTCATATTAAGGATAATTTGAATAGAAAAACTTTTTTCATTCTATATTACTCACTGATATATCCATACTTATCATATTGCAATATCGTTTGGGGAAATAATTATCATACCCATCTTCAACCGTTGCTGCCGTTACAAAAAAAAGGCTATACGTTTAATCACATTTTGGTCAAAATATGACAATACCGCCCCATTATTCCAAAAATTACAAATATTGTCCATAAAACAAATAAACGACTACCAGGTGTTAATTTTTGTTGACAAATTTTTCAATCACACAGACCTAATTCCAAACTCTTTTAGATCATATTTTTCAAAATTATCTGCTGTCCACAGGTACCCAACTAGACAGGCTAAATTAAATTTATATCGCGATTTTTACTACTCTGACTTATCTTTTTATAGTACTAAAAAAAAGGGTCCTAAAATATGGAACAATTTACCCTCTCAGTTAAAATCTCCCGTTTCCCTCTCATTATTCAAATCGAGGATAAAATCGTATTTATTACTGGAACATAATTAGACATCTATTCTGTTTGCCGTCTGTGAAAGTTGGAAATTAAATTTGTATTTTTGTTTTAAACAAAATTGAATTGTCTCACTATGTTAGAGTTTACCGCATATTATCATCTTTGTAAATATAATTATTATTTTGGGATAAAACAAACCCCTCGGGGTTTTCATCACGCCACTATTATATTTTGTTTACTAAACATTGTTATGCATGGTGAAATAAAAATCAAATCAAATCAAATAAATCGAATTTTTATTGAAACTAGAGCCTTAGGCACTGAAACGGGGCTATTTAAATGTAAAATAGGCTGTTGGAATAATTCCACTAACTCTTTGATGTTCTATCTCATGGCGAAGAGCCATACTTGTAGTCTCACACATTCCTCTCAACAAGGATCTCTAGTGCATTAGTGTAATGGTACACATATATATATATTTTTAAAAAACCAGCTGGGAAAGACATTTATTATGAATCCAACCTGATGAAATGATAAAATAATGTCTTCACTGCATGTTACCAATATTTGTAAAAAATTTCACTTTTTTCAGATAATCGAAAGCATATCCTTCAGCAGTAAATAACAATACGAAGCTGCGCATCTGAAAACCCCTCGACTCTGGGCACATTTATAATGTATTCAATTTGAACCAAGATGTCAGGAACACCAAGCAGTCAAGTCACAAACATACAGATTATCAAAATTTTTGCAAGTAGGAATGACCCCCAAGGTTTCCGTCCAATCAGAGAAACCGGTATTCATTACATAAGTTTCTTGACGCATCAATGATGTATACAACATTTTACATCTAGCATTTAAACGGCATCAGAGATAGAGATCATTAATGATTTCGCATAAATTAAAGATGGCTGCTCATCCTTCCCGCCACTCAGAGGAACTGATGTGGTTATTAATTGAAAGTCTCTTGATACATTGATGCTGTATACCAAGTTTCGTATAGAACACTGAAATGGTATCAGAGATATACATCATTAAAGATTTTGCATAAATTAAAGATGGCCACCAAGGTTTCCGCCCAATCAGAGAAACCAGAACTGTCATTTGTCGTAAGTCTCTTGATGCATCAATGATGTACTAGTATACCAAATTTTACATCGAGCACTTGAACGGTATCGGAGAATGAGATCATTAATGATTTTGCATAAATTAAAGATGGCCGCCCATCATTCTCCCCACTCAGAGGAACTGATGTGGTTATTCATTGCAAGTCTCTTGATACATCGATGCTGTATACCAAGTTTGGTATAGAACACTTAAATGATATCAGAGAAATATATCATTAAAGTTTGTACATAAATTAAAGATGGCCGCCAAGGTTTTCAGTCAATCAGGTCCCGATTTAAAGTATCTGTATGCATCGATGATGTATACCAACTTTCATATAAAACAATTGAATGGTAACAGAGATATGTATCATTATCGATTTTGCATAAATTAAAGATGGCCTCCAGGATTTCCAGCTAATCAGAAAAGCCGGTTTGGTAATTCATTGAAAGTTGCTTGATGTATCGATGATGTACACCAACTTTCGTATTGAACAGTTGAATGGTTTCCGAGATATGGATCATTATCCCTTTTGCATAAAATTAAAGATGGCCGCCAAGGTTTCCACCCAATCAGGTCCCAATTCAATAGGCTTCTGGTCCTTGACTAGGTAAATAAGCATACCAGATTTAGAATTCTTCAGTGGAACCGTTTTCCGTCTATCTCGCTCACGTACTGACGTACGGACCTACGAACAGACAGACGTACAAGACGACAATACCCCATGGCCAAAATTGGCCGAGGGGTAAAAATGAGTATTGAGATACAATGTATAATCCTCATGGTTGGATGGACTGGGGCTAGGCTGGGATGCATCCTCTCATGGCATCATATTGTTTCATGTACCTCCTCCTGTCAGTACACCCCTAGTATATTACAGTTATATTTGGTTATCTCCATTGTCACCTTACAGCTTCAAACACAGCATGTCTGTGATATGCATAGCTCTTTCTGTAGATCAGGGGGAAATGCTTGCAACATTCCATGAATATTTCAGAAGCAGAATGGAAAGAAAACATTTCTGAATACAGGGAAATTATTACGTAAATGATTTGACCACCACTGGATTTTAGAAACTTACTATAAAAAGATAATGCAGACGACCTTGAGGGTAAGCTTAAATGGCGAAAATTCCAAACTGTAACTCAACACACATATTTCATGAAAATGTAAATGAATACAGGCAAAGTGAAATATATCCCATTGTTTTCTACAATGAATTACACTCATACTGGTATTATTTAATACTAAATTACTGCCCAAACACGCTTTCTAATGAGAATGAGTTAGTCCCACAAAATCACTCAACATGCGCCTCTCAAAATCTGTGGTTTAGCAGACGACATATTTTGAGCACGAAAGTAGTGCCACTGGAAAATGAACGAAAACACGCATAAAATTAGATAAATGGAAAGGTAACTTAAACATATGAGATCTGCAACTATACGCGAACATTAAAAACACAGAAACCTGGACACTCTAAAGAAGGAAGTTTCAGACCTCTTTCTTGTCGTGTAAGAACTCTAACTTTTGCTGTGTTAGCAAGACACAGAGCTGGTGCTCAATTTTTTCTGACTACAAGACAGGACCATTAGTCCCTACGGGCCTACATCGCCCCGTGAAAAAAATAACTGTATGGATGGAAACTATTCACGAAAACTATCCATCGCTTGCCGATATTTCGTCGTTGTTGTAGGCACAGGCAGCTGAGTAGTAGGTAAACAGCAAATTCCCGCTCTTTTATGCAAATGAGATGACGTCACGTGACTGACCTTTCCCACCTCCAACACAGAAGAGTTCCAATCTAGGGGGAGGTAACTCTGGGTGACTATAGTTCCGGCAAAGGTCCCTGGGTATGTATATTCCTCCGTGGTGATGCGGTCTGGCGGTGATGCGGTCACGGAAGAAAGCTTCCGCGGAGAAAAAGTAGTCCCTAGACTGGAAATGAGGATGGGTACTAATAAATTAATTAATTAATTAATTAATTTTAATTAATTACTTGTAAAATGGCGGTGTTTTTAGACGGCGCAAGGGAGCAAACGAGGCGGTGGGGACGTCATGGGGAGAAAAACCCCTCACATTACCCTCAAAAAACCCTCTAAGCCATATAATAGTAATAGACATAATCTATAGGTGTTGTACCATGTTAATAGGATCAGTCTAGCATCTGTACCACCCTAGGGTCGAGTGTTTATTGTCCCGTGTATCTCCGCAAGAAAACAACAAACAAAATGGCGGCTCCAGGATGGTGCGGGGACGCCCTTTCCATATCACGGCGTCGACCGTAGCGCCATCTGCACACATTGACGCAAGGGAGACAACTCGTGTGGCCCAAGGATATGGAAATAGCCGTGTTGGAGCTAGGGGAGTGACTACTGGTCCAGTGGGGTCGAGTGAGGTATCAATGTGAAGCCTATGTGAGGGGGCATGTAATGGGCTGGGTGTGGGGTTGAACTAGCGTCATTCTGCGCATGCGCGGTGGCCGAAGGGTATGAAAATAGCCGTTTTGGAGCTAGCGAAGCCAATAATGGTCCAATGGGGTCGAGTGAGGTATCAAAGTGAAGCTTATGTAAAGGGGCATCTGACTGGACTAGCGGCTTGGGCGTTGTCACCATTCTGCGCATGCGCGGTGGCCCAAGGGTATGGAAATAGCCGTGTTGGAACTAGGGGAGCCACAAATGGCCCAATGGGATCGAGTGAGGTATCAAAGTGAAGCATTCGTGAAGGGGCATCTGATGGGCTGGGTGTGGGGTTGAAGTATCGGCATTCTGCGCATGCGCGGTGGCCGAAGGGTATGGAAATAGCCGTGTTGGAGCTAGGGGAGTTACTACTGGTCCAGTGGGGTCGAGTGAGGTATCAATGTGAAGCCTATGTGAGGGGGCATCTGACTGGACTAGTGGGGTTGAAATAGCGGCATTCTGCGCATGCGCGGTGGCCCAAGGGTATGGAAATAGCCGTGTTGGAGCTAGGGGAGCCCCTGATGGTCCAATGGGATCGAGTGAGGTATTAAAGTGAAGCCTAGGTGAGGGAGCCTCTGATGGGCTGGGTGTGGGGTTGAAGTATCGGCATTCTGCGCATGTGCGGTGGCCGAAGGGTATGGAAATAGCCGTGTTGGAGCTAGGGGAGCCACAAATGGTCCAATGGGATCGAGTGAGGTATCAAAGTGAAGCATTCGTGAAGGGGCATATAATGGGCTGGGTGTGGGGTTGGAATATCGGCATTCTGCGCATGCGCGGTGGTCAAAGGATATGAAACTAGCCGTTTTGGAGCTAGGGGAGCCTCTAATGGTCCAATGGGGTCGAGTGAGGTATCAAAGTGAAGCATTCGTGAAGGGGCATCTGATGGGTTGGGTGTGCGGTAGGAATATCATTCTGCGCATGCGCAGACGCAATGCGGAGCTCTCGTCCAATCAGAAGCGAGTATTTCAAATCCGTCACAGAGCTCTCAGCCAATCAGAAGCGAGTATTTTGACCCGGTGCATTATGGGACATATCCAAGATGGCGGCACGTATGTTCAAGATGGCGGCACATCCGGTGTCGAAAACTGGCCATTTCTTCGGGATGTGGTCACCTAGTGTCGAAAACTGGACCCTGTATGGGTCCCGCTAGCGCCTTGACGCCATGATATAGACCGGAGAGAGAAAACAACAACAACAAGGATGACACATGAGGGAACAACAACAACAACAAGTTTTTTTTTCATATAGTTTATTTTCCCCTCCATCATAACATACCCACGCTGGGGGAGCCGCGTTGGGTATGTTTACAATTCAAGAAAGACTCTTGTCCAATCAGAGACCGCCATTTGCATCTGTCCTATTCGTTCCTGTCCGTTAGATGTATTCTTGTCCAATCAGAAGTCGCCATTTCAGAGAGTTCCTTCTTCGGTCATGTTCATTCTGAACCGTTTATTCTAATCATCGTCGGACAGGCCTGGATATTCTTCGGGCAGCATGTCCTGAAACAGTTGTTTGCGCATTCTGATCGCATTTTCCAGGGCCTCTGTGGATGGTAGCCCCATAGCCTCTTCCAAGTGACGCTTGGTCTTCATGATGGACCTGTGCGTGGGCTCGCCTTTCATTTCAAGCGGTAGTAAGGTATACTGTTCATAGAACGCCATGGCTGTTTTCCTGATGCGGGAGCGCATTTGGGTGTACGTCTGTTGTAAATTATCCTCTCCGGCGTCCTCGATCGCTTCAGCGTGAGTATTGATAGCTGCTGTCACAATACGATCCCAGAAGGTAGGTTCTGCCTCACTTTCCTGGGATGTAGGCTGACTCTCTGAGGTCAAGCTCTCCATATCAGTAGATATACTGTCAGCAATCTTGGATTCGGTATCAGTCGATGCACTCTCATCAATCTCTGTATCAGTATCTGCCTCAACGGGCTCCTCGGCGTCTTCAATCCCATGTATATTTTTCTCGTGTCGCATCATATCGTAATGTCTGGTGAACGTGCGTTCACACTCAGAACAAGTATAAGCCATGTTGACGGTTGAACGTCGACTGTGCGTGTTTTGGGAATACGCTCGCTTTTATAGACAGTAACGGTCATCAACGCTTAGCTCAACGCTTCAACGCCCTGGTGAATTAGCTCAGAAGCTCTGATTTCATGGAATTGACATCAATTCATCGAAATGCAGTGACGCCCGTCAACGCCCGTCGTTACGCCTTAACGCTCGTCTCAACGCTTTAACACACTTTCTTAACGCTTTAACGACGTTTAATGATGCGTTCGAACAAATGTTTCTTTTGTGCTATTGCTCTGACATACGCCGCTTTCCAGTTCATGCCCGAGGTTTTCAACATCGACGCTGTTCTTTCAATTTCCATATGGACTGGATCCTTATCCAACAATTTCATATGGGTCAGTAAGTCGACATACTGCTGACGTAAAGCCCGTCGTAGTGTGGGTGCCAATCTGTTATGGGCTAAAATTGCAGCTTCCTCTTTCGAATACCCTTTGCGTTGAAACTTGTTTCCTGTGGCCTCCAAAATCTCGCCCATCTCGGCGTCCATACTTTCTTTGAACAAATCCTTCCATAGCCTCGAGTTCACATTATGTTCTTCAACCTCGGGTTGGGCCTTCACGGTTGGGTGATATTCCGGGACTGGTGATATGAAGAAGGCCCGCTGTACGGGGGTGGGTTGCTGCTTCACCAAATGTGAACTCGGTGGATGGTGTAGGGGCTGTGGTGATTCCTCGCCGGGTAGCAGGTGGGTCGTCAGCCGGCGATCTTCGGGGGTATGGGCTTTTAAATCTACGAACAGGTAGCCGTACGGACGACTTGTCGCTTCTTGAAACGCCTGCATGAAATGGTCGATGTTCTGAGGATAAATTCGACTACCAAACACACGAATTTGTGCTCTGTCGATGGGGTTGGAGAACAACACAAAGTATTGGCAGTTCAAGGCAATATCTCTGGACGCCTTCCCTTGAGGAAAGAGATTCTGGGTCAAATAGATGACGGACAGATTGCGATGATGGGACCCTTTGGTGAATAGGTCGGCGATTTTCGAATTGTCCTTGGCCGCACTCATCAGATCATCTAGCACTACCACGTTGGTCTGCTCGGGGTCAAAGTAATACGGTTCGTCTATGTCATGAGGAATCCCTGGGACGAAACTCACATTCTGTAATCGCGTAGTTTCGTAGGCGGGCTGCCATTGGCTATAACACCAAACAACACGTGTCGGAGCTGGGGTTGCCACACCTTCCTCTAAGAACTTCATTACCCAGGACGTCTTTCCACATGCCGTAGGGCCGCTCACCGTCATCGTGTAGGGATGCTCTACTGCACTTGCTGGACCTATAGCGGGACTCGGTGGTGTCTCTTGGTTGTGCTTGCCTTGAATGTGCCTGATCATACTATCGCGACGAGAGAAGGTTCTCTGACAGAACGTACACGTACACGACATGTTGATCTGTCGACCAATACATAAGGACTGATGAGGGACACATGTTCATTCTTATATGTACAGACACCACCACCACACACTACCACACACACACACACACACACACACACACACCACCACCACCACCACCACCACCACCACCGCCACCACCGGGCGTTGACGGGCGTCAACGCCCGGTGGTGGTGGTGGTGGGAACTTCCGTGTGGCAGAGCTCTTGGAGCTCAAAGCCTGTGGAGCTCAGATCTCGGAAGTGACATTTGCATACGACCTCTGTGAGGTTACTTCCGCTTCCGTTCACGTGACCGGAACTGACCTTTGACCCGGCGCGCAAAGGTTTCCACCGCGGTGGAAACCTTTACACCGCGCGCCGGGTCAAAGGTCAATTCCGGTCACGTGAACGGAAGCGGAAGTGACCTCACAGAGGTCGTATGCAAATGTCACTTCCGAGATCTGAGCTCCACAGGCTTTGAGCTCCAAGAGCTCCGATCCAAGAGCTCTGCCACACGGAAGTTCCCCCCACCACCACTACCGGGCGTTGACGCCCGTCAACGCCCGGTGGTGGCGGCGGTGGTGGTGGTGGTGGTGGTGGTGGTGTGTGTGTGTGTGTGTGTGTGTGTGTGTGTGTGTGTGTGGTAGTGTGTGGTGGTGGTGTCTGTACATATAAGAATGAATGAACATGTGTCCCTCATCAGTCCTTATGTATTGGTCGACTATCACCTTCTCGTCGCGATAGTCTGATCAGGCACATTCAAGGCTGAAGCACAACCAAGGGCACCACCGAGTCCCCGCTATCGTCCAGCAGTGCGGCAGGCATCCTGCACGTGACAGTGAGCGGCCTGGCATGTGGAAAGGCCCGTGCAGTGGTTCTTAGAGAAGGTGTGGCAACCCCAGCTTCCGACACACTGTTGTTTGATGATTATAGCCAATGGCAACCGCCTAGCTACGCCGTTACGAAATGTGGTTTCGTCAGGGATTCCTCATGACATAGACGAACCGTATTACTTTGACCCCGAGCAGACCAACGTGGTAGTGCTAGATGATCTGATGAGTGCGGCCAAGGACAGTTCGAAAATCGCCGACCTATTCACCAAAGGGTCCCATCATCGCAATCTGTCCGTCATCTATTTGACCCAGAATCTCTTTCCTCAAGGGAAGGCGTCCAGAGATATTGCCTTGAACTGCCAATACTTTGTGTTGTTCTCCAACCCCATCGACAGAGCACAAATTCGTGTGTTTGGTAGTCGAATTTATCCTCAGACCATCGACCGTTTCATGCAGGCGTTTCAAGCGACAAGTCGTCCGTACGGCTACCTGTTCGTAGATTTAAAAGCCCATACCCCCGAAGATCGCCGGCTGACGACCCACCTGCTACCCGGCGAGGGATCACCACAGCCGCCATCCGCCGAGTCCACATTTGGTGAGCGGCAGCCACCCACGCCGAGCCTTCTTCATTATCACCAGTCAGAGCGCAACAGAAGGCAGCGAAAAAGCGCAATGTGAACTCGAGGCTATGGAAGGATTTGTTCAAAGAAAGTATGGACGCCGAGATGGGCGGGATGTTGGAGGCCACAGGAAACAAGTTTCAACGCAAAGGGTATTCGAAAGAGGAGGCTGCAATTTTAGCCCATAACAGATTGGCACCCAGACTACGACGGGCTTTACGTCAGCAGTATGTCGACTTACTGACCCATATGAAATTGTTGGATAAGGACCCAGTCCATATGGAAATTGAAAGAACAGCGTCGATGTTGAAAACCTCGGGCATGAACTGGAAAGCGGCGTATGTCAGAGCAATAGCACAAAGAAACATTTGTTCGAACGCATCATTAAACAACGTTAAAGCATTAAGAAAGTGTGTTAAAGCGTTGAGACGAGCGTTAAGGCGTAACGACGGGCGTTGACGGGCGACACTGCATTTCGATGAATTGGTGTCAATTCCATGAAATCAGAGCTTCTGAGCTAATTCACCAGGGCGTTGAAGCGTTGAGCTAAGCGTTGATGGGCGTTACTGTCTATAAAAGCGAGCGTATTCCCAAAACACGAACAGTCGACGTTCAACCGTCAACATGGCTTATACTTGTTCTGAGTGTGAACGCACGTTCACCAGACATTACGATATGATGCGACACCAGAAAAATATACATGGGACTGAAGACGCCGAGGAGCCCGTTGGGGCAGATACTGATACAGAGATTGATGAGAGTGCATCGACTGATACCGAATCCAAGATGGCTGACAGTCTATCTACTGATATGGAGAGCTTGACCTCAGAGAATCAGCCTTCATCCCAGGAAAGTGAGGCAGAACATACCTTCTGGGATCGTATTGTGACAGCAGCTATCAATACTCACGCTGAAGCGATCGAGGACGCCAGAGAGGATAATTTACAACAGACGTACACCCAAATGCGCCTCCGCATCAGGAAAACAGCCATGGCGATCTATGAACAGTATACCTTACTACCGCTTGAAATGAAAGGGGACCCCACGCACAGGTCCATCATGAAGACCAAGCGTCACTTGGAAGAGGATATGGGTTTACCACCCACCGAGTCCCTGGAAAATGCGATCAAAATGCGCAAACAACTGTTTCAGGACATGCTGCCCGAAGAATATCCAGGCCTGGCCGACGATGATTAGAATAAACGGTTCAGAATGAACATGACCGAAGAAGGAACTCTCTGAAATGGCGACTTCTGATTGGACAAGAATACATCTAACGGACGGGAACGAATAGGACAGATGCAAATGGCGGTCTCTGATTGGACAAGAGTCTTTCTTGAATTGTAAACATACCCAACGCGGCTCCCCCAGCGTGGGTATGTTATGATGGAGGGGAAAATAAACTATATGAAAAAAACTTGTTGTTGTTGTTGTTCCCTCATGTGTCATCCTTGTTGTTGTTGTTTTCTCTCTCTCTCCGGTCTATATCATGGCGTCAAAACGTCTAGCAGGACCCATACAAGGACCAGTTTTCGACATTAGGTGACCACATCCCGACGGAATGGCCAGTTTTCGACACCGGATGTGCCGCCATCTTGAACATACGTGCCGCCATCTTGGATATGGCCCATAATGCACCGAGTCAAAATACTCGCTTCTGATTGGCTGAGAGCTCTGTGACGGATTTGAAATACTCGCTTCTGATTGGACAAGAGCTCCGCATTGCGTCTGCGCATGCGCAGAATGATATTCCTACCGCACCATCTCGACCCCAAATACCTTCATGTACTGCCCGAATATGGCCACTTTCGCTACTACTCGTACCGATGACGTCACCGATGACGTCACAGATGACGCGAACATCCCTCAAATCGGAATGTACACCCCGAGAACTACAAGATGCCACCTTCGAGGACGCATTCGAACCGTGAATAGCCCATCTCGATCCCAAATACCTTCATGTACTGCCCAAAAATGTCCACTTTCGCTACTACTCGTACCGATGACGTCGCCGATGACGTCACAGATGACGCGGACATCCCTCAAATCGGAATGTACACCCCGAGAACTACAAGATGACACCTTCCAGGACGCATTCGAACCATGAATAGCCCATCTCGACCCCAAATACCTTCATGTACTGCCCGAAAATGTCACTTTCGCTACTACTCGTACCGATGACGTCACCGATGACGTCACAGATGACGCGAACATCCCTCAAATCGGAATGTACACCCCGAGAACTACAAGATGACACCTTCCAGGACGCATTCGAACCGTGAATAGCACATCTCGATCCCAAATACCTTCATGTACTGCCCGAAAATGTCCACGTTCGCTACATGCCACCGCGCATGCGCAGAATGCCGATATTTCAACCCCACACCCAGTCCACCAGATGCCCCTTCATGAATGCTTCACTTTGATACCTCACTCAACCCCATCGGTCCACTAGGGGCTCCCCTAGCTCCAAAAAGGCTATTTTCATACCCTTCGGCCACCGCGCATGCGCAGAATGCCGATATTTCAACCCCACCCCCAGTCCATCAGATGCCCCTTCACGAATGCTTCACTTTGATACCTTACTCGACCCCATTGGTCCATTAGGGACTCCCCTAGCTCCAAAACGTCTATTTCCATACCCTTGGGCCACCGCGCATGCGCAGAATGCCGATAGTTCAACCCCACACCCAGCCCATCAGATGCCCCTTGACATAAGCTTCACTTTGATACCTCACTCGACCCCATCGGACCCTTAGGGGCTTCCCTAGCTCCAACACGGCTATTTTCATACCCTTCGGCCACCGATGCCACCGCGCATGCGCAGAATGCCGATAGTTCAACCCCACACCCAGCCCATCAGATGCCCCTTCACGAAAGCTTCACATCGATACCTCACTCGACCCCATTGGTCCATTAGGGGCTCCCCTAGCTCCAAAACGTCTATTTCCATGCCCTTCGGCCACCGCGCATGCGCAGAATGCCGATAGTTCAACCCCACACCCAGCCCATTAGATGCCCCTTCACATAAGCTTCACTTTGATACCTCCCTCGACCCCATCGGACCCTTAGGGACTTCCCTAGCTCCAACACGGCTATTTTCATACCCTTCGGCCACCGCGCATGCGCAGAAGGCCGATAGTTCAACCCCCACACCCAGCCCATTAGATGCCCCTTCACATAAGCTTCACTTTGATACCTCACTCGACCCAATCGGACCATTTTATCTAGGGACTACTTTTTCTCCGCAGAAGCTTTTTCCCGAGACCGAATCACCGCCAAAACCACGGCCAAACCGCATCACCGCGCATGAATACATTTTTATTTTTTTTTTATTTTTTTTTTTTGCCGGAACTTTTTTTTTTTTCTGCCGGAACTATGCACTCATTGACCTTTGGTGAGAGAGAGAGAGAGAATAAAAAAACCAGCCGCCATCTTGTCCCACCTCCCACACAACACACTAAAACCGGCCGCCATCTTGTCCCACCTCCCACACGACACACAAACAGGCCGCCATCTTGTCCCACCTCCCACACAACACACTAAAACAAGCCGCCATCTTGTCCCACCTCCCACACAACACACTAAAACAAGCCGCCATCTTGTCCCACCTCCCACACAACACACTAAAACAGGCCGCCATCTTGTCCCACCTCCCACACGACACAAAAAACCAGCCGCCATCTTGTCCCACCTCCCACACGACACACAAACAGGCCGCCATCTTGTCCCACCTCCCACCACACAGGCCACGCCCCCCTCATCACGCATGCGCACCCCCTCAATTGTGACGTCAAAACACACTAATTGACCTCTATGACCTCTACATCCGGGGGGAATGTGACTTATTTTGCTTGCTGTATACTACTTGCACCGTATGTCAAAATTGGATTGACCATGGTATCAAACAGTTTGCAAGACAAAATAGGGTTAATGTCCCCTACACTGAGGGCCTGTCTTATACTAAATAGAGCCTTATTGGCTCTGCTCGCAAGATTAGATACAGTTACGTTGAATTTTCCGTTACTGTGCAGAACAAGGCCTAGATATTTATATGAGTTACAACTTTCAAGAGTTTGTACACCAATATGGAACTGTTCTTTGCTTTTCTGATTTTGTCCAAAAACAATAGTCTTTGATTTCTTTATATTAATCGATAGGCCCCAGTCACTAATATAATTTTGGAGAATGTCCAACTTGTCTTGCAGGCCATTCTTACTTAATGATAGAACAACAATGTCATCTGCATAAGCAAGACTATGAACAGGTTCATCAAAGAGAACTGGTGCAGAGCAGCTACTCTATTCAAAATCTTCTAATAGGTCGTTAATAAACAAATTAAATAAAATCGGGCTCAAAACACTGCCCTGGTGTACCTCTCGAGTAATGGCGATCTCTTTACCCAGTCCATTCTTTGATTTGACTCTAGATATACTAAGCATATACATACTTTTTATAACCTTGTACATGTTCCCTGTAATGCCAGATTTTACCATTTTCAGGAACAAGGCATCGTGCGACACGCTATCAAAAGCCTTGTTGAAGTCTATAAAGGCAGCATATAGCTTTCCTTTGCGTTTAGCATATTTATCTATGAGGGTTTTCATCACAAAAATGTGATCACTAGTTCGACATCCTTTTTTAAAGCCAATTTGACACTTGCTTATGGAGTTATTCTCCAGGACCATATTAGCAAGTCTCGTTTACAATATTTGGTTAAATACTTTAGCAAGGCAACTGGCAAGTGTAATGCCTCTATAATTAGAGGGTTCAAGAGGATTACCATTCTTGTGAATGGGAACAATAATACCAACTGCCCAACTTTTGGGGTAAGTCCCAGTCTTCAAGATAGAGTTAAACAAGTGGAGCACTGTATCAACCATGTGGGGAATTGCAGTTTTGAGCATCTCATTCAAAATGCTATCAATGCCACCAGATTTATTGTTTTTCAGTTGTTTCAAAGCATTGTTCAGTTCATTGTCAGTTATGACAGTATCAAGATCTGAAGGGAATAGGTTTTGTTCTAAATCCATTAGAGATGCCCTAATTTCTTCTTTTCTGAACTCATTAAGATTATCACAGTTCTGCTGATGGAGCTCAGTGAAATAGTCCGTCCATTTATTCAGATCTATTCTATCACTGAGATCACTGCTTGAATTTTCAGATTTCAATTTTTTCAAAATGTCCCATGCAACAGATGAATCTTTCTGACAGATTTCATCGAGCTCTCTCAAAAGTTTACTTCTGTAGTTATTTCTGGCATGATGTACTTTTTTCCTGTATTCTTTTTTTTTACTGAAAAACTTTGACTTAATGTGTGGGTTTAAGGGCCATCGATTAAATTGTTTATTTAATTTTGTCATTTGTTTTCGGAGATTATTACATTCACTGCTATACCAGGGTTTGTTAATTTTTTTCCTATCATGCTTATGATTGCCATTTACAGGTACATGTATATCATTGTTAGCCTTTTTCAAACTGATGTCTGCGGTCGAAATCATAAACTTATTGAATACAGAGACCAGATTGTCTATGCTGGCCTCATCATTGCTTAGGTTATCACACAGATCCTTTCTGAGCTGAGGCAGATGGTCAATTATACTTTTGGAGAAGTTTTCTGTGCTGCATTTTTCCCAAATATATTTGGGTGGGAGAGGCAATGCCTCTGAAACAGCGGCAGTTTCATTTCTGTCTATGCAATGCCAAAGTCCGGTTTTCAATTGTAAAGAGACCATTTTATGGTCTGACAGATCCCCCCAGAAAGGGTGGACCTGCATGTCAATGACATCTGTGTACAGCTCAGAACTCACAATAATGTAGTCAACAACACTTGCCCCTAAAGGGTTAATCGAGGTAAAATCACCGAAAAGGTCACTCATGGACCTTCCATTGAGTACTCTACAACCATTAGAAATGCAAATATCAAGTAAACGTCTACCCATAGGTTTTATCACAGAGTCCCTGGAATTTCTCTGCATGATATAGTCACCGACATAAAATGTGGGTAAGGGGACATAATTCAGGTTATCAACATTATCATGTGCCACAAAATCTACTTGTCTACCAGTCCTAGCATTCAGGTCACCTGCTAGAATTACATTTCCCTTAGCACTGAAATACACTATTTCATTTTCTAATTCATCAAATAAATTGCTACCCCACAATTATAATGAGATCCCCACTCTAGAGGTGGTTATCGTTAAGTGTTATCTTTATCTTAAGGATAGCTATTCCCTTAGAGGGTCAAAATTGGACTCTTTTTTTTATTTCTTCATTCAAATATTCACTATTTCCTCTAACATTTGGTGAAAAAATGAAATAAAAATTATAAATAGAAGTGCTTCAATATTAGGATTAAAAATTTAGTTTTCGAGGCCCTGGAACAATTAAACAGATTGCCTTAGCTTGGGCTTGGCTACTATTATTTTTGTCTGTTAAATTCCCCTTTCCAAAACTCATTTCCGCAGTATTATGGTAAGCTAATTATCTATTAGTCCTACTTATTTACATTAATGTACCCCCTTCTGAACAAAACCATGCAAACATCCTTATTTTTGTTTCTAATTATGACAGTGACACTTCACTCAGACACCCGCCGTGAAGTAATCTACACAGGTGTGAACAAGTTTAGCAGGTTTTTTAAGTTTAAATTGGACTTTAAACCGATTTGATGAAAAAAACTTAGTGTAATAGTTATCCAGAATAAACAGGAATTCGAGTAGGTCCCATTAGACAGATTAAAAATGTATTTGACAATAGAATTCAAGCAAAAAATAGGGATTAATTCATCAGACACATTTTGCCCGATTTTTAGCCTTTCATTTTTGTACAAAATCCGAAATTCAAACGTTTATTTCTCGAAAAGTATCCATGCTACGCTTTTGAAATTTGGCATGCTTGTTACTTATAAGGTGATCTAGAAACATTTAACTCACTTTTTGTAAGTTCGGCTTCGTTTTTTAATTATCCAACTTTTAAGACAAACGACTGTAAAAAAGTACATTTTTTTCAATTTATTTTAGTAAAATAGTTATAAAAACAAAACCAGGCAAAAATTTAAAAAAATGAGATAAAGTTTACTAGTTCGAATTGTCTCCTACCAAGGTATACCATCAAAGTTGAAACAAGACCAACAGTTTTCATGAAATTTGAATTGAAAAATGGACGCTATTGTTTTCATTTTAATTTTTAAAAAATGGAATATTTTCTACACAGTAGCAGCGTTAGTTATACAAATCATATAGTTGGAATCCCTACGATGTATGCTTTCATAAAATATATAGTTTATTATGGTTATCTTGTATATTTATTGATACAGACGACAAATTGTCATGGGGGTGCAAAAACTGCCTCTAAGGGGATAGCTATCCTTAAAGCGAAAGACGAATAATATACAATTTATACACGAGACCCTATCCAAGACGCGTCACGGCCCAGTTTCGTCCAGACTGGCGTCTCTGGTTCCTCTCCGGTCGTAGGCATAGCCCCGGACTATGGTGTTCTATTTGTGCCAATTTGATCTCGCGCGTCGACTTGCAAAAGTCGACGCACGACGCGCGACGCGAAAAGTCGACGTCATGTTCTGAAACGCGACGTCGCCCTTTCCGTCGCGCGTCGACTTTTACAATGTTAAAGAGATAGGTCAAAAGGCGACGTCGTGTTTTAAAAGTCGACGTCGACTTTTGCCCTATCTCCTAACATT